>VMKM01002962.1:0-51332 GCA_008360985.2 Macquaria ambigua
TCTCTCTCTCTCTCTCTCTCTCTCTCTCTCTCTCTCTCTCTCTCTCTCTCTCTCTGGGTGAATTCCTTATAAACGTCACCAGTGTTGGCTGCATCTCAGTCGTTCTCCGTCTTTCATCTTACTCCCTCCCTTTTATCTGGTGCTGCACTCTCCTCTCTCTCAGTGGGTGTTTGCTGCGAGTGTGTTTGTAAATTGGCACCCCAGGCACCTCGTTGCAGTCTGGTCATAAAGCGGTAAACTGGCAGTTGACATGCGTGAGCTGAAACTGGGGCAAATTCAGATTGTGATACAACTAATGGCAAATATACTACATTGCCCACAGAGTTCCATGTTGTATGTAGTTCCTACAGAACTACTATTATATGTCCTATGGCCTTGGAACACCTCGAGGTCCTCCAGGAGCAGTGGTGCCAACTTAGCGACTTTCTCGCTAGATTTGGCAACTTTTAAGACCATTTTAGCGATGTTTCTTTAAAAAAGCGCGTAGCGATAAATCTCTCTATTCA
The DNA here is from genome assembly GCA_008360985.2 of Macquaria ambigua. Lineage (NCBI taxonomy): Eukaryota > Metazoa > Chordata > Actinopteri > Centrarchiformes > Percichthyidae > Macquaria > Macquaria ambigua. The sequence continues at coordinate 507 of VMKM01002962.1, forward strand.
TGATACTTCAGTTCCACAGTCTATACAACAGCCTATATAAAAAGTTTTTGAAATTAGAAGTAGACTTAGATGCATATTGATGAGATGATACAGCGTGAAAAATAATAGTAGCTAATGATAAAGCGTGACATAATTTAGCAACATCTAGCGACTGTTCAAGCAAGCTTTAGTTACTTTCCATTGAAAATAGTTGGCAACAATATGCATGATGAGCGGGAGAAATAAGCTAGGAAGAAACACTTACCTGGGCTAAAGGTAAACAGCAGAATTAGGCCAAAGATACTGTAGAGACACCTTTACCATCATGGATAAATGTGGAAGATTGGAAGTATAAAATTGTCAGAATTCTTCAGTCAGATCAGTCTGTCGGATCATCAAACAGCGTCCTCACACCATTTAGATGTCGGAATTACAATGTGACAATCATGCCTACTTCACACAGCGATTGGCCAGGTGTGCAGGGGTGCAAAAGTAGAATGGGTTTGAACTTTCTCAAGCTCTGTATTTTTACACAATTACTTCCATTACCTTTTGTATGTACAACCGAGTACAACACAATGGGTGTCTTTGAAAAGAGATTGTCCAAAGGTGTGCACCATTATCACCATTTGTACGATTAATGTGGCCATTGGAAACAAGAATAAAACACACTTATGCCTTTAGACGTGTTCTGACAGCACTTCTTTATGAACTAGTTGATTTGAAGTATACTGAACCTTTTAGGTGTCAAATTTACAGGCACATAAATTCCAGAAACAAATTCCAGAAAGTGTTAGTGCTAGTGTTAGGCTACTGCTAACACAGGAAATGACATTAGGCAGATGGATGCATCAATCCCAGATTGGTTAGGGCAAACAGAAAATGGCTAAAGAGAAACCAAAGTCAAACTAAATAATGGAGTGGAAACAAAATGATCAATCTGAATCTCCAGAGGTATAAAATGTATTTGAGTTCATGGATTCTGTATCCAGATAGCCTCCCTGCCATCTCTGCCAATATCTAAATGCGATTTGTACCCAACTGGAAAATACCGATCACTGTCTGACTGTCTGTCTGCCTTTTCGACTTTTTGACATTTCTGCACACTGCAGCCTTGTATCTTTGTCTGTCTTAAAGTCCCTGTCGGTCCCCTAACCTGATTTTCTGACGTAGTCGTTCGACATCAGAAAGCGTTTCGGTTGGCCTCTGATTTGATTTGGATCAGTGGGAGAGGAGCGAGTGATAACACAGTAGTTTTGTAAGAGCCGCAATTACATCTGGATCGATCAAGGCAATAAAACTTAATGCTTTCTAAAGCCCTGACTCATAGCTGTGGCTACAGGAAAGGGGAGGGAATTGTACCTGCAGCATATGGCTTTACCTGTCTGTATTTATATTGTTGAAGTTTTAAATCCAATAACTTGTCTTGGTTTCCAGGTTTTGTTGTTCTGTATTTGTTTTTCCTTTCTGTCTCTGTCTACCTCACACCATTCATTGGTTCACTTCAAAGTTTCAAACCTGCAAGGTTTTTGGTCTTTTCTTACTTTTGTCCAGTAATTGTTTCTATTATGTCTCTTCCTCCTCAGCTGGTCCCCCCTACACATGTTACTACACTTTTTCATCTAGATGAAAGGGACTGAGGCTTATCCACACTTATCCTTTCCATCCCCTGCCACAAGATTGAAGCAGGTAATTTGATACAGAGGGCTGCCCCAAGAGTTTTTGTGCCCAACGAATAATAATTATGTTATTTATGTAATTAATATTATTATTAGTAGTGGTAGTACTATTATATATTTAGAAATTGCACATGGCATTAGGAATGTGGTCTACTGACAAAAAAAAACCCAGTATATTAAATAAATCTCTACTAAAATAACAAAAATATTTGCCTGATGATTGCTTACAGCCACATTCTGCTTATGTCCCAGGACCAGTTTGGACCAGGGTGGAAAATATTTGTCTTTATAGTTTAAAATTACAACTAAACCGACTAATCTACTGGCAACTTGCAACAATGTTAACTTTTTTAAAATGTGGTTACCAAAGGGTTAAAACACATTCAGAGCTGAAGTCCTCAACACTGACTCTTTTTGGAAACCGTTTATAGGATTGGTTTTAGAGGCCATTTTGCTGTTATTATCTCTCTCGTCATTGCAGTTCCTGGTAAAATGCACCATTTTTGTGAAATGCACTTTAGGGCATTTCCACTCTGCAATACAAATATATAAAAGCAGACCAGCAGAACAAATCGATATCTGTCCAATTCTTACTTTCTGGTGGGTGTTTTTAGAAAGTATCTCTGGTCGAAGAGAAAATTGGTTGGTGAAATGTTGCACAGAGACACAGAACTCAAGGCCTTGTGGGGACGTTCGAAGTGAGCAGATGAAGTTTGAATATATGGTTCTGCTATTGTAGTTTGGTCACAGGGTGGTGATTTTCCATTAGGATGGAGGGAAAGAGAAAGATGAAAGGAGGACTAAGGAGGAGGTGTCATAAGCTGCAGATAATAGACTCTGACATTTTGATGTACACTCGGTACAGGTACATCCAGCTAGTTGTGACTAAGGCCCAATCTGGTCTGATTATCCTGCAGTGTGAACAGGCTATTGAAGGACATTACTCAGCTCGGTGACATTTTTTCAAGGCTGAGTTGGCCTGGTAAGTGTTGCATGGAGTAGTCCAAGACACTCCAAGCCTATATAATTTAACTGTGATATAATTCTAGTAGAAAGTAACCAGTAAGTATTCATTTGGTGATTTGCAGGTCAAAAACCCCAACCTCCAAATCATATGAGTGTTTTCTGATCTGGTGGCCCTATCAGGAAGACATTACTTGTCCAAAACGCACATGACCATTACAAAAATGATTCATATACCGTTCACTGATGTGAATTTGGTTATAGGGTTAGCAGTCGTATCATCTTAAAATGCTTCTTGGATGCATTTACACTTTGCTTTTTTGAAATCGGATAGCTATCCAATCCGCCCAAGGCACATGATGAAGTGACTAAGTGAAAATGGGGTCTAAAACTATGTGGTGAAGGTTAGGAAAGATTGTGGTCATGGTTTGACTGTTGGTAGGATAAAGGATGCTAACAGTTGTTTGACTAAACAAAAGAAAGAACAGGGCGGAAAGAACAGGCAGCAATACTGATGCAGAGCAGCAGTGGCATTGACAGGCAGTTTAAATAGACCGCCAAATTGGGAGGGTGTGTTTGGTGGATGGTTGTGGAGAGTGAGGTATGTCACGTGTGTATAGCAGTGCAGCTCAAGTTGACTGCCTGAACAAGCTCGCAGGCGTCGCTCCATTCCTTGAAATGCTTAAAACTTAGGTGTCTTAAAGACTTGGTACTGTAGTGTAAAATATAATCACAATTACAAATAGAAAAAGTCATAAATACTCCCAAGTTTTCTTTCAAATATGTTAATGTACATTTACTTTATAAATGTATGTATACAAATAGAGCTTAAAATGTACCATATTATTATTAATGTTATTTAATGTAAACTTAAATCCAAGAAATGTTGGTACAATTTCTGGTCACTTTAACAATCCCTACAGAATCACTATCAGCCCAAAGTTTACCTCTTGAACCTTTTTCTTGTTTCACCAAACTTTTCTTCCATATTGTCTTTGGTCTATACAAGTCCAATGAATATACAGGTGTGCCTTCAGTAGGCAATCCATTTAGGTGAACTGTTTTTTAGGCCCCATCCAATCACATTCAGAATTATAGGATCAAGGTGTTTTGCCAATGATTAACTGAACCTCTTGAATCAAAAACTGTCTGCATCCTTCATACCTGCCCTTTATTTATTCAAAACTCACATTCTGGATGAGTGATGATGATGTGCATCTAATACTGAGTGTAGGCTTTACATTTTATCATAAAAAAATAATTTCTGCTCTGCCCATCATTCATTTCACACTGACAGGTGATGAGGTAAAAGTAATTATTTTTCTCTTTTTCACTCTCTGACAGGTAAATGGAGGCTGACAAAACAGGCGTATAGATCTGTTTTCCACTCACAGCGGCTGAAAAACACATTTATCTTTTTGTAATATTCTTCTTCCAAGTTCAACGTGACCCCCGCTTTCTTTTGTGTTGCTGTCATACAATAGGAATCTCAGAAAACCCAATATCACTCATAAAAGAACTCCTTTTGTTGAGTTTGTAAGGAAGTGTTTATTAGGACATCCAACTACAGGCCTGATGCGCTTCATCAGTTGAAGAGATGGTGGCTCTTTAACACGTAGCTTCACATTTTGGCCTTCAGTTCCTCATATAGAGAGTCAAGTCTTATCATATTTGGGATGAATATATGCAATGCAAAGTAAATTCATTATCAAAAGTGAAAACCCTGTATCTCCACATTTTCATATATATGGCATATTTGGCAAGACAGCACAATTGATCAAGAATGCAGAAGCTTTATTTGGTAAGAAGCTTGACAGCAGAGAGATGAAACAAGAAAGGTGGTTAAAAATATTCTTCAGCTAATTTGATAGGAAACCCCACAAACAAATCCCATTGACTGGTTAGGGCAAAATAACAACCCCTTCCCAACAGAAAAAGGCTAACATGAACAATATCAGATTGAAACAAAATGGCAATTCAATCTGATCATCAGGCTAACTTAATTATCTTTGAATCAAAGAAAAAATGTACCTAAGTATATATAAGATAGATTTATACCAAATCTTGCTTGAAGTTCTCTTTTCCTTGATTATTTGCTCAGGGTTAGGGTTGACAACTCAGCAAATCCAAATGTACTTTAAATACATTTCACCAAAAAGCACACATTTTGTAAAATAGCTAATTTGTCAAGCTCTGTATGAACAGGCTGAGCTGCAAAGACTAACACACCAACTAGAAGTGACGTTTAGTTTAAACATATTGTTTAAAGAAAACCTAAAATCTGACAGACATGAATAACATTTGCATAACATATCAATGATGAATGTGCTAGATTATGTTTTTTATTATCTTCGTTTTCAATTTGTCCAGCTCTTATCTTTCACTAGAAGTTCTGACAAAACCACAGAACCACTTTATTTTGGTTTTGTTAGCAGCTCAACCCTGTTAATCAAAGGATCTGTTTAATAAGGCTAAGCTGCAAACAGAATATATGTAAACCTTTTATGTGATCTATTTTTCATCGATGACTTCTGTGTATTTTATAGCCTGATACTGCTGTTTGGCTATTGGAGTCCTGCCTTTTTAATGCCTGGAGTGGGTTCTGCCATGGCTTTTACCTTTCATGTGCTTTTGTAGTTTTGTTTGTCTTGATGTTGCATTTTTGGTCCGGCTGCCTTTTAAAAAAGAGATTTATAATCTCACTGGGTCCACCAAAGTAATAAGACACTGAGCCCTTAAGTGTAATTAAATTCATTTTACACCCTTGATATTCTTTTTTGTTGTTGTTGTTATTTGGTATGTAAATACAAGATTTCTTTTCTCTGACTTTTAGTTCATTTTTGTTTGATGTGAGTTAAAGAGCCAGTTCCACATATGGGATAGTAACGATGTCTTACATGCCACAAATTCATTTCACAGTTTTACGATTTGTAAAGCCAAGCAAGATCTAAACCAACTGTGTAAGATTAAGTCGAATGCTAAGCAATAATCAGTATTTAGTTACTCAATAATCAGCAGTATTTTGCCAGTACTAATACACTAAGTCCAAATGACACAGGACATATGCCTGTACGAAAATAGAGCCATTTTTAAAGCCCCTGCAGAGCCATGGTCTACCCACAAAATGTATTACTAGACCAAAATAAGGGCTGTGTGGGCAAAAAGGCACTTTGAACCACTTCTGACTAACACAACACAACAAGGGAAAACAGCATGACAAATTGTAGAAACGGCAATGGGAGTGTGTGCTGCCTGCACAGATTCACCACACTGTTCCAAAGAACAGTCCTTGTTTTGAGAAGTGACGTCTTTTCCCTCGTAAAGACTGTTGCTAAGACGGATGATGATTCAAAAGTAGAAAGGGAGAGACGGGGTTTATATGTGCCTGGTCAAACAGATATGAGTTACAAGGTGGGAACAGTAAACAGGATTTGCAAAGAATGCCACTGCAAAGAGTTGCAGGCTCAAGACAGAATTTTATCTTCCATCTGTTCTCCACTGCTGCTCAGACTGATATCAACCATGCTGTCATGCACCTGTGGCCATGATCAGCTGCTAGCAGGAGTGTACAGTCTCTGCACTTTGACCTGAGGTCACCAAAGTTTATATATGAATTCGCTCTGTCACACCAGCATTTAAAACAGCAAACTGTCATAGCAAGGTAAATCCGCACAAATCTTTCATGTTGAGTGTACCTCTGGTTAACTTTGACACAAATCTTCGCTGTTGACTAATAGCAAGGCGTCTTGACAAGTATCACTTGCATACACCCCCAGAAACAACCTCTTTGCTCACCGTACTCACTGATTCGTCCCCGGTTCGCTCCAGCATTCAATCCCCTTCCTTTATCTTCAGTGATGTTCAGTTTTTAGAGATCAGTGCAGAGGTGAGACCTCATTGTGCGGTAGTGAAGAAAAGTGAGGCTGTTTCATCTTTCACTCATCCGTCATTAATGTTATTTGTAACACCTCTGCTTTTCTTCACGTATTTCTTTACAGATTGTTTTCTGTTCTCTGCTCAATTTGCATTCATTCATACAAAAATAAAGTCATTCTGATTGGATGTATGACAAAGAGTGGACGGTAACTGTGAACACTGAACTAAAAGTGAAAATGAAAAGGTCTGCTGGATTTTTGTACTAATTAGATGATTTCTTTTTCTATTTTCTTTTGTGTATGATGGTTGAAAAAGTGTTTCATTATGTCTAGTTGAGGAAAAACGAATTGCTTGGTTAATATTTAGCACATTCCTGCACAAAACTGTACAGCTCTTTTATCTAAATAAGTCATATTGTATATATTTTGATATTTTATTATCTTATCTGCAATTTTCTATTTATACTTCTTGACTTACAGTACTTGTTTTATCTTTCTTTATACTTACTATGTCTATTGTTATGCACCAAAATACCAAAGCAAATTACTTGTATGTGTAAACCTACTTGGCAATAAACCTGATTGTGATTCTGATGCCCACATTGATATCTGGGGTTCAAACAATCCTCATTGCCAATTCAGTGCACAGTTAATGAATTTACAATAAATAAAAGAGACAGATATCGTAGCATAGTTCTTAAAATTGCCTGTTTGCATATGTCTTTAAATCTGTGTATGTGGTTGTGTGTGTGTGTGTTAAGCAGATGGCTTCAGTGTCTTCAGTCAGAACGGTGTCAAGAGGGAGTAATATTGCAGAGAGGAGCGGAGAACGCTTCTCTCCATTTGTTGCTTGTTCACTGTCCTCGAGTGCAGACCAAATTACTTGCCATTGTTTGGAAAATGGAGTCTGGCAGTGAGGTAGCGTCTGGCTCTTTTGTGGCCGGCCCCTTTCATGTTTGTGAATATAAAGTCGTGATGTATTTGGCTGCGCTGAACTGTTTACCTGAAATGGCTTTTGAGGCGCTCCGGATTCATACATCTTCAGGCTTAACTGAAACCCTGCATTTGGAAATAACTATCAAGACAACTCAAGGTTTGAGTTGGTTATTTTTCTTTTGTCTTTAATCCTTAAGATCCTTTAGTCCAGAAGAAATGCACTGAGTCACCACCCATTAGCAAAAGTACGAATATGAATTAAAGTACTCCAGTATAGGTGTGAAAAGGCTGAACAGGAGCAAGCACATCAGAAAACTTCCATCTGGTGTCTTGGCAACTTCAAACAATTTGCAGTCACTTAGTGTGTTTAAAACCAGTCCCCAGCACTTGGAAGTGGCACTGATTTGGTTACAGATTTTAAGTCTAAGTTTTGATACACACCACTGATCCAATATTAATGCGATTAAAGTGATAAATATTAATATATTGATAATGCAGTTAAGGGCCCAGAAATGTTGGGAGGGGTGAGGGAGGAGCTTTAACACACAGTATCCACCTGTGGCATTATTCACATTAGTAAACAGTTGTAAAGTTCAACTCTGCTTCTTGTGGGAGCCTTTTTCCAGCCCTGCTATCAGGGTAAATACAGCTGTAGCTAATAAAAATTATTAATGGGTACATTTTAATAATGGGTCGGTTTTAATAACTAAGCATTGACAATCAGTTTTATTGGCACTCACTTGCTAACTACAATATCTAAGTCAAACTTACCTTTAATTAATTTTATTAGCTGCAGCTGTGTTTACCCTGCTGTGACTCATCTTTCAAAATGGAGGGGCTTAAACAGCACAAATTAAGCCCCTCTGGTGTCATCTTAAAGGGAAACTCCGGTATTTTTAAAGCTGGGCCCTATTTTTACTGCTGCAACATAATCCTTGCAGGCAATTACGCCGGTGAAAAGTGCGTCCACTAAAAGTGCTTGTTTTTGCCACTGACAGGCTCAGACTGTTATTCAAAGTGTCTGACAACATTATGGAAAGGATCCCTACAGAGACAGACTGTTTGTTAAAGAGTAAGATCCTTTTTGTTTAACCAGAAACAAAAAGTCTCGCTGTGAAATCTTGCAGGAGGTTGAGCTGTTGCTGGAAGACGAAAGGATCTTTCTCTTTAACAAAACGGATTACGTTGCAGCCATTGCAGCCCGTTTGCGGATGTTGGCGGAGTATTAGTCATTTCGACCCCCAAAATTTGTAAAAATAGGGCCCAGCTTTAAAAATACCGGAGTTTCTCTTTAAGCATGGAAGTGTCCCATTAGGGCACAGACATATTGTAGACAAGTAAAGAATACATTTTGAAAAGTTACCACAAAGGGTACTTCGATGTATTCAGACATAGGGGCACTGAGACTGAATTTGCATTGACCTCTTTGTAGAGTTGCAAAGTGTTTTTCCCATTCTGCCGTATAACATTTTTCTTCAAACAGGACTCTGTGGGTCTTGTTCCCTCAGTGTGCTATTGGTCCACAGCGCCAAAAAGTTTAACTCTGATTTAATTCATGTCTGTGAGCTGATCCACTGACTGCAGCAGCTCTGTTGAAATGCAGTCATTTCGCTCTGAAATGTCGCCATTGTAAATGCTGGTGTGACCGAGCCTTCAAGTAAGTTTTTACTCTCATGTCTGTACAAAGCAGGCAACTGTACCAAAGGCAACACACAATTGGCTTGTATCAGAATGTCAGAGACGTACTGTGTACAGGGGTGTCCACATCTTTTTTTGGCCATATAGTGTGACAAAAACTGTACCGTGTGTGAGAGAAAGAATGAAAGAGGATAGGGGAAGGGGGGATGTAAATGTATTAAAGGTAAAATAGAGTTTAAAAGGTTCTAAATCACTGCTTGAAACAACCAAATGACAGATATAAAACATTGTTAGGCAGTTATGATGGAATAAATCGCATTACCTTAGAAGAGCCACTATTTCAGTGGAATAGTGTCATTTGTGAAATGACGTAAGGCTAGAGGCTGTACAGAAAGAGAATTACTTGGTTCCCATGACAACCACAGTTTCATTTTCCCTAATGATGGTTCAACATCACTTCCCCGGCCTTCATACCAAGGACCTTCACCCTGAACTCTGGTTTCAACAGGGAGGGCAATCTCCCCTGAGCGGTGCTCTGTGTGTCTGTGTTCACATGTGTGAGTGTGTGTCTGCAGGTGACAAGTGAAAGACATTTGTGCATGTCTGTGATTTAAAAAAAAAAAAAAGTGTTTTTATGACCCCTAAGCCTCTCTGCCCTGCACAAATGATGCCAGGTAACACACACATGCCATCAGGAGAAAAGTGCCAAATAGTCATTGTGCTTGGAGACGCATAAATTGAAGTGTACTGAAGGAAAATGAGCTACAAATGTAGAAAACATGACAGGAACAACAGGAACATCGGGCCTATAAATATAGAAAGAGGCAAATGTTAGATGTAACTGACTAAAGTGATTAGTGATTGTTTTACTGTGAAACGTGCTGCCAAATGTCCATTGCTGTGAAAATACATGCACAACAAATCCCTGAATATATGTATTTCTGGTTCACAAAATGTAATATATTTCTGATATGCTGGACATAATCAAATTGTAATAATAATAAAATAGACTAATTTTCCTTTAAAATATAGATGTGATTTGATCTACATTTCCTTTTTTTCCTACATAAACACTTTTGATTGTACATATCAGTTTGTAATGTAACTCCTTAGAATATAGTTTATTCCTTTAACCTTTTATGAATGACTTGAATGTGTGATTTTCAGCACTCATTACATCCACTTCAAAGACACAACGGAGCAATTTAGCTTGAAGCCGTGTCACTGTGCGTCTGCCTGCATACCCAGTACAATGTTCAACTGCAACTGGAGCATGCAGGTTTTGGGGACTTTTTACACTACGTCACACAGATCTCCACACACCAATGTTTGTCACAAAACACTACTACTTGTAAATTATTAAAAACATATCTTCTCCTTCTCCCTCATTGAAAAACCCAGAATATGCAAATATGTTTTGTTTCGAAAGTTAAACTGCTGGACACAAGATCTTCCCTGAAAAGTGAAGTTTTGAAGTGTGTTTGTTGTTTTTCTTAATCCTTGGCGAATTAAGTTTATGGTATGAAGCTGTTGTCATACTATATTTTGCAGCTTTTTCTCACTAGATTTGCTCCTTCTAAAATATGATTGTTGCTATGGGTTCGATTGATGCAACATGGATTTTGAGGAACATTGCTCTCTCCAGACAACGCTCTTGGCAAATTAATCAACCTGAAGTTAAAGGGGGTTTTATTCTAGAGTTGGAATAAAATTCTCGGCAAGGGCTCATCGTAACCCTAATTTGTGGGGATTTGTTGTGTCACAGAATGTCACGGCCCTTTAGGTTTAACCCTCCTGATCTGTCTGAACAGCTCTTTCTCCTCCAGGTCTACACTTCCGCTTTGACGTCAAAAGGTGCCGACCTGCGGTTCTCTGGGTCCTGGGGGGTGCACAGGTGTGGGACTCCACTGCGAGACACCATGACTCACCAGGATGTCTGTTTGTTGTTCTGGTGATGTAATGTGGTGGAACATGAATACAAGCACACACACAAACCTGAAGGTTAGTTCCTCCTTTTTTCATATTTTGATTAAAATACATTAACTGTTAATTAAGTGCTCATTTTTATTTTGAATCAGAAGAACCAGATGGTCTACTAATTTGTGGACTTTTACCATGACCTCAGTAATGTGTATACTGTAGGTCTTTTCAGCTAAATGTGAGGATCATTTACAATATGCATTTGAAGAAAGAAAAAATCAAGAACTAAAAATCAGTTTTAAACACTTTGAGTACTCCATTTTCTTTGTCCAGAGAATTTCTCTTTATCCACTCTGGCTGTTAATCCTCAAGAAGTTTTGGGTAATAGACTGTTGTGACGCCTGAGCAGATGTGCTCATCAAAGGGCAGATGTGTGAGTCTCGTGACGTGGACTCGAGTCAGTCTCAAGTCTTGAATCTGATGATAACGCTGCCTCCAAATGGGACGCACGAGCTTGTGTTTAATACCTGAAGTCGAGAAGAAAGGGCTCGTGGCACTCTAGTGGTTTAAGTCGTGACAACAATGTTGCTAGGTAACTGAACAAAAAATTAATTTCACCTTGTTACCCTTTACCTAGTGAGTGATTGTGATTTCTGTGTTTCAGTGTCATGCCAGGAACAAAGATACAACAATGATCACATTTGAAGTGATAACAATGCACGTGACAAATATGTGAAATTGGAGCCATTTGAAAATGGCAAGGTTACATACTGGAACAGACAAGCAGGCCAAAATGGCAGGACGGCAGCAGCTACATAGCAACAATAACAAGTAGGAGAACAGTCTATTTATAGTGGGGAGCTAACGACTAAACAGCTGTGCAGGAAGGTGCTAATGGTCAGGAAACTGGCAGAGGTGGGAAAAGTGATCAAAAGCCAGTAGTAGACAGGTATGTAGTACTATTCTATTATTGTTATGATAGAGACATAGATATATAGAGTTTTAAAAAGCCATGAAAACAACATTTATCTGCTGAAACATTCTTCCACTCCTGCTGAACTGTAAGTTGAACCAGACTCTACAGGAAACCAGCTCTGAATGAGCTGACTCATAAATCCTGATTGAATAATACAGCTTTGAGATGTTGCTGTGACGTTGATGCTTACAGGTCTGAGATTCACTTGAGTGCAGTTTTGTGAATCAGGGTGGAAAACAATAGCAGAGCAAGCATACTGGCATACAGTATACAAAATGTTGCGTCATTTAATAGAATTTCTGGAAAGATTTTCTTCAAAGTAGCACTTGCATTTAAAAAAAAAAAAAAAGGGGGAAATTACAGATGATTGCTCAAAATGACCGCTTGCCTGGCTGTCACAGATGCTGGCGTGTTACTGCAGAGCAATTGGCCTTAAGTTCAAAAATAGCATGCTGTAATGGAAAGGTCACAAAGCCCATCCTAGCAGAAACCCACATGAACTTTCATGAGCCTTTAATTTAAAGGAATCTTTAGAGGAAGTGTTGGATGCTGTGTGACTGGACCTTCAGGCCACTGATCAGGCAGTGTGGCTGAGGTGGACAGATGTCCTTCCTGTTTGGTTGACTAGTGAGAAAACACACACAGAAACACACACACACACAGCTGCAGAGGTCATATACCAGGGCCGTCACTAGGATTGAGAGATGGGGGGGCTTAGCCCCAGGAGTGTGTATTAGAATGCACGCGCTGTGCTATTTCATCGCACCTACAAAGGCTTCGTCAATTAATTCATTATTTGAAGAACATTTATCGCAACCTGTTATATGGATCACTTTCTTTTCCTTCAGGATATCTTCTTTTTATTAAAAATAAGCCTAAATCAGTTCATTAGAGGCGTCTTATGTTTATGAAGAAAGATGTTTGCAAATATATCCATTAAAAATTAAATATGTTATATTTCCAAATAAAGCTATTTATTTCAGTCTAATGCACTGAACAGGAGGAAATGTTGTGGTCCTTTTATTTAATTAGTTTAATTACAACTAGCTTAGTTCAAAATCCTCGTGAAATCTGACAATAAAGAACAAATGAATATTTCTCAAACATTTATTCTGCCAAATGAGTATACAAGATCGTTAACCTTTTGGGGGACACTTACTTTTCAGGGCACATATCAAACAAACAAATGGGCTTAAACTGATAGTGAAGTTTAACATTTCTGTGCTATTTCAAAACCAGCCTTCATTATTTAATTGCTTGCTACGGGATGAGTTAAAACACAAATTTAAAAAAAACTAAGGAAGGTGCCATGCATTTGGTCTTAGCCTACTTAGTTTAGCCCAAAATAAAAGTCGTCATAAATGTACAATAACATCATAGGAAAGAAGCATATGTTATGGAACAGAGGAGGTGTCTTCAAGATTGCCAGAATTAAATATGAAATAAGGGCATAAAGGGCATGAATATAAGACAACTCCTTAGGGGAAAAACACCTAGGTCGAGTTTGAGATGCATTACACGTGGGCCATCACTTGCTGTTTGTTTTGTGTTTTTATCCAAGCTTGATTAAATGCATATAAATATGGGGATTACTTTCTTTTCGACTTTTCACTCTTGGCCAAGTTCAGCGGTCACAACGTTTTGAAACTTTTCCTACGGTTCCGATTCAGCTTATATGTGACATTTGCAACATTTTATCATTTTTAACTCGAGGAAAGCGTTGCACTATGTTGCGGCCAAACACCTCGTTCATAACGGTGCATTGGACTCGCTCCTGTTTTCTCTGTAGACCTTTACTGACCTCGATCACGCAGACCTCCTCAGCATCAGCTCCCTGCTCCTGCTCCTCACTCACTCTCTTAAAACATCTTCTTATGTCCATCTAGCCAATGAATTGAAAGACAGTTTACATTTTCTCATGCCAAAACTAATGCTACTATGCCATTTAGTTTTCACTCACAATAATTAACATTAGGCTACTGATGTTGTGTTGAAATAGCCTACTAGAGAAATGGGACAGAATATGGACAGCTGTTAGCCTAATATAGCCTAAATTTGGTTGTTCACGATGGTTGCATTTTCCATAACGTTCCATTTAGCTGCCAAAATCAATGTTAATCAAGTACAATATCGCCTTTTCTCCCCCATAGGTAAACGTAGGTAACGTTAAGCAATTAACAATGACATCAACTTACAATCTCGTGTAGGCTGTTATTCACTGCGAACAACTCTGCCGGCCTCAGGGGGGTATTCCAAGTAGGTGGTTAAGTGGCAAACCTGGGTAAGTTAAGACGGAGGTAGCGGTAAACCTGGTAATAGAAGAGCCTGGAGTCCTCATTCTCCTAACTACACAAAGCAAGCAGGCTACTCTATTAGGAGGTTTACCACTCCCACTAGCTTAATTTACCCAGGTTTATGATTTAACCACCTACTTGGAATACCCCCCAGGAACGTTAAAGCGAGCAATAACATTTGATCCAGCTTGGAAACATATGCCCGCCTACTAACTAGTAGCCAATGAGGGCTGGGAATCATAACGATAATTTTATTCAATAAATGAACTTTTATGCTTATTATAGTTTGACTCGTTTTCTTGCTGGTTCGTGTTAAGTGCATGTCTGCTGGTGGTGATAAAAGTTAGGGGAGGGGATCAACAGAGTCATTAGTATTCATCCTCTGGGGACCATGAATGTCAAAAAATGTCATACAAAATTTGTACAAAATTTCAGGGCAATATACTCCATAGTTGTTGAGATATTTCAGTAGCTGGTTGAGGTGGAACTAATTTTAACTTTTTGATTCTATTGAGCATTGATGTTAATATAATACTATTGGTTTAAGCTATAACAGTGTGTCATTTTATAAGCTCATCCTGCATGAAATTTCCCGCAAGGGTATCAGTTAGCTTCATCTTACCTCATGTTTTGTATGTAATATCTTACTTTCTAACAGTAACTATAGTTGTCAGATAAACGTAGGAGTACGTATAAAATATAAAATAGTATAGTATATAAAATAGTAAAGTATAAAATAGCATCAAATTGAAGTACTCCAGTAAGTATTTAGGTACATACTCAAGTGCTTTACTTAGGTTAAGTACTTGAGTTAAGTACTTTATTACATTCCATCACTTGGACTATTTATATTTTTTCCTAAACCATAGTTATCTCATCATAATCTTGGTTAATCAATATGTTATTTGATATGGATTGAGAAAAATTAAATGAATTGCATGGTAAAATGTCTCTACCAACTCTTTAAAAAAAGAAATTGACGCCATTGTTCACCTCAATGTGCCTTCCATGGTTTTAACACACTCTCACATAGTCAAATGTTTTCACATGAATCAGTTAGCTGTTAAAGCACCATGACAGCTGATCCAGCTGTGCAGCCACCACCAGTTAGTGATGTTGCTTCAGAAGAAAGAGAGAGAGATTTCTTTTTTCTCGTTTGCCCTTTATTCACATCTCTTCCTCGAATCTTAACTGGAAGGAACTAAGACACAAGGAAGTGAAAAAAGAAGACAAATGAGACGGAACTTCAGAGAGTGTTAGAAAAGAAAGATGGAAGAATTTTATCTTTTCATCAATATGCAACAAAAGTCAGAGAGATGGAGTGGAGTAGAGAATCTGACATGCAAGTAGAGATGGAGAGGGATGAAGGAAGATCCACAGAAAAGTAGACAAATCGAAATGATAAAAGGATGACAGAAAAGGACAGAGAGAAAGAAAAAGCTAAGAGAAAGTGACAGAGAATTTGTGATCTAACATGGCGAGGGATGAGAAAGCAGCCAGGCATCTGATGATAATATCTGACAACAGCTCTGCGATACGCCTGAGGGATGGAGAGAGACACAGAGAGGGTGGGAATCATACAGGGGAACAGGAATGAAAGGAAGGAAAGTGAGAAGAGATTAGTAAGAAGGGAAAAACAGGTGAGCACTGGGAGCAGAGAAAGAGAGGGAACAGGTGTAAAGAAACATTGAAGAGTTAGAAAGACAGGGTCAGAAAAAGTGCAGGGAATACAAATGAATCAAAGTGTCACCTCACCTAAGAGGAACGTGCTAGGACAGATTCTGTCATTCGTCATTCCTGCTCTCCTTGTGATCTTTTCTCAACCAGTATAGTTTTGCTCTTTAGATTTTTACTAAAACTGGAACAAAACAAAAACACAAATTAATGTTACTTTTTAAAGTTTAACTGTAGAGTCTACTTCAGCTTTTAACGTTGTAAACTAGTAAAAAGAAAAGGGAAAACTGTGACACCTTGTTGGTAGTGATGGTTTTAAGTTTCATAAATAAAGGGAGATGTGAACGGAGGAGAACAAGAGACAGGACATTAATTACATATTTAAAAAAAAACTACAGAACATCTACAAACAAGCAATACAACGTAGGTTCTTTATTTTCTAACATTTTGTGGACATTATCAATCCCTTCACCAGACATTTTGGTTGAAAACTAAGAGGACATACTGACATGCCAGAAGAATGACTGCAAAGCAAAAGACTGATCTCTTTCTTTTGCCCTCTTTCCACCAAATCTCAGTGAAGCTCTGGTTCTTGAACCAGTTCCGTTCAGGATTCTTATAACCTTGGTGCTATCTAGTGAACCAGCCCGCGTTTCCATCAGTTTTGAGTGGAACCATTGTACTCAAGGATGCGTCATCAACTGAGGGCGTTGCACAACTCACAACGGAAGTAAAGTAGTAGGAGCAAGATGGCGGATCACATTGATTACCTGCCGACTTTTGTTCTTTTATTACAAATATTTGTTTTTGGACTATTAATGATAAGAACGTAGAAGAAGACTATTACCATAGTAGACCACAGACCATTGTTGCCTTCTCCATCCTCTCTTTCCAATCTGTAGAACAGGACACGCCCACTGATGTCTTCACAGTTCACACTTCAGCTCAAGGAAAACCTGCTACTTTTCAGGTTCTGAACCAATTTATTTTTGGTCAAAATGCTCCTAAAGGTTCAAAATTAGGTGCACAAACTGGAACGGAACCTGTTCCATGTTGGTGGAAAAGGGGTATTTGTGATCTTTTACACTGTTTTATAGTATATTTGAGGGCCTTCCCACTGCTGAGAAATAACACATTTTCTGTTTTCATGGAAAGAACAGGCAACACTGTCACTCCTGCAATATGATTGTATGTTTTTCCTAATCGGAAAACTATACTCTCTTTTTTAGACAGCATTATCTTTGAAACTGTTAGAGTGGTTACATGGTGTGATAGACTGTCTTCATAATAAAGTGCATGTAGTTTATTGTAGCTTTTATCAAAACCATTAAACTGAATTCACACCAGAAGTAACACCTCAACAGCACATCAGCAGCCCCGTGGGCACCCATCTGTCCATTTCACAACAGCTCTGACCTTCATTACAGCTGTCAGAGCGCTGAGAACCAGGACAGACTGTGTTCACCGGGCTGACTAATATCAGATATACATTCACACACACAACAAATACACAGCAGCTCTCAGCAGTCTGTTGAGCCCTTTTCTGTTGAGTTAAAGCCCCCATGTGTAGGGTTTGAAAATGTCTGACTTGCATGCCATCGGGATCATTTAAAAAGATTGTCACAGCCTGACCTGGTACTCCTGCTCTCTAGAGGTTTTGCTGTGTTGGTGTGTCTTTCAGGAGCTGCTCCCTCCCTGGTGACACCTGCAGACAATTACCTGCACAATCAAGCCAGTCAGGATTCCTATTTTAGTCTCCCTCAAGCCTTTGCCAGATTGTCTTGTTTTCTAGCCAAGCTCTCAAGCTATTTGCTCAAGCCCTGTTTTTGTGACCTTAGAGTGACTGTTGCTTTGTTTTTTAGATGACAATGTACCTCTGCCTCGCTGCCTGACCTTTTTGGATTTTTGACCTCAGCCTGCCCTCAGTTTCTGCTTCAGCCCAGCCCTTTGTTTGTCTGACTTTTTGCATTTAAAACTCTCTTAAGAGACTTCTGTGTTGTCTGCTTCTGAGTCCTCTCAACAGTGCCTGACAAAGATGCTATACTTCTAAAACATTTCTACATGTAGGCTTAAATCTGTTTTCTAGGAGGCTGTTTTTCTGATCTGATTGTATATTTTCTAAGGTACAAGCATTTTTTATCTCAGAACACCTGTGAAGTAAGTTTGCCAGATAGTTATAAGTGGGAGACAGACAAAGGAAGGCAAGTAGAGATACTGAGGTCATATATTTTTTAAGTTAAAACCAGTTCTGGGGATTTCACTACAGTTGCATTCAGAGCAGTGTTAACATATATCCTACCCATTTTAAATAGTTATAATATACCCAGAGGCAATGAAGCCAAATCAAAGCAGCTCAAATGTTTGTTTGTGAGGACCAATAAGAGTTTTAGACCTCGACAGTGGAGGACCTTTTGCCCAGTCCTCACTTCTTCAAAGGGTTGTTTGAAGGTTAAGGTTAGGAGAAGGGGATAGGGAAGGCATTTTATTAAGACTCTTTAGACAAATGCAAGTATAAATGTGTTTGTGTGTGCACACGGTCTGCATAAATGATCTGTACATTATGCAGCAGGCAGATGAAAGCAACAAAGCTTTCCATTTATGCCCGGGGTACAAATAAACAGAGTAAAGGAACAAAACATGTCACCACCCAGTGAGACCTCAGCATCTACAAAATGACTGCACATTTTATCTAATATTTTAAAAAGAGTTTCATTACAGTAGAAGTGGGTAGAAGAATGGTCTCAACCTCCACTGACCCGTCTGTAGATGCACTTGATTCTGAAATCTAAAAATTAGATTACCACTAAAAGAATGTGTTAACACAACCAGGGCTGTGCAGACATATTGGCTAAAGTGGCTCAAGCCTCTTTGCCGTCTTTGGTTCAAATACCCCCCTGGACCAAATAAATACAAATTTGTAATTATTATAATATTACTGTATATTTTTTCTGTTGCCGTTATTCTTATAATTATTATAATAAAAAGCCCCCATTCATTAGATCATATGATGTATTGTGTCAACATCAAGAGTGATGGCAGTAGAATTTGGGAAGAATGTGCCACTGCCCATCAAAATGTCTGCACTTCCCTGGCTACAAGTGTGAATGGCAAATTAAAAAAAAAGGTAAAAACCTCTGCACATTTATCTACTGTTTTGTTTTGTTTTTTTTCATTCAGCACTTTCTTGTTTTGTAGTGTGCTGTAGTGTAGTTTTTGGGCTGCACGTGAGCAAAAAAATATAGCATACGTATACATACATGTCGTTCAGGCACATTCATGTGTGTGTTTCTTTCATACTTGTATGGATTAGCGGTACAACGTACATGTCCACTAGGAAGCAGTGTCACATTTAGCAAAACCACAATGTAAAGAAAACATAGCAGAAATCAGGAAACGGAAATCAATTTCACCCCAGTGACAGTGTAAACAAACCACTACATCTGAGAAACAAACGTGAAAGAATTTGGATTTATCAACGTAAATGAACGGGACAGTGACAACATGAGCAACGACATTACAGGAAGTGCCTTGAAGAGAAATGTTATTTTCTTATGCTCTGCTGGAAGATCACTTGTGGGAATGCTTTGCTGAAGTGTGCCAAACTCTGAAAGAAAGAAATAGAGAAAATTTACAGACGGTATGTTGGATCAACCAATCAGCTTGCTTGATGCGCAGGTGAGACACGTTGTTGAGATTTGGAACGTGTTATGGGTATCCGTACACCCTCTGCTAGGTTTGCGAAGATGCCTCAAGTATCTCACAGAAGCATAATTCCACCTTAAGAAAGGCGATGTAAGTCAGGTGGTTTGTCTGTCAGACACTGTAGTCCAGAGCAATATATCATGGTCCCCAGAGGATACTTTTGAAGGATGTGGGTGACCCCCAGAGAAGTGACTGGTCAAAATTTCCCTTTGATCAACACTTTAATCCATGACAAGGTAAAACCTCTTGAAAGTTATAGCCTGGATTTCATTTCTACAAATGTTTTTGTGATTATTCATGATCATCAGGAGATCATTCAAAATGTTTTTGATGTTGTGCACCTTTCCTCTAGCACCACAATGAGGCCAAAGCCTCCACTGAATCCTTTCCCTTCTAGACAAAAACTTCCATCTTGCTCCACTGTCGCACTAAAATGCACAAGATATGAGATACCTAATGCTCCAGATTTTCATTAAATCTGCAGAGCACATTCATGCTCCCCAGAGGATGAACCCTTGACCAGTGCTCTAGCACATACAGGATTCGCCACATGGGATGACTTGAGTTTACTCTGTAATCTCTGCCTTTCATTTCGCAGGTTTTTTTTCACAATTGATTTGACTACAGGGAGATTTTGAACAGCTGATCACAGAGCAGAGCGGTAGACTGCAATCCAGCGTGATATTTGTCAGTGACTGAAGTTTCTTTCATCTCTCCTTTTATGCAGGCAAACGCACACACACTCACACTTAAAATATTCATTCAAACAGATACTGTATGCATGCACACATTCCAGCAAGGGAAACACAAACACAAAATATTATCCATTAGATACACAACTGCAACGCTTTTAACATGTGTTAAAGAAAATAGGTATTACAATGCAAGGACAGACACAGTGTCACAAGACTGAGAGACAGTATTATTGTGTGTAGAGCAGTCTGTTATATTCAGCACAAACTCAGATATAAACCACATCAAAGTGCCTGGGGAGAGCTGCATATTTGCTGAGAAAATCTTCGTGATAAAATAACTTTATTCAAATAATGATAATGCAGGAGCAGCAGTTATTTTTCCAAGTGAAAGCTGCGGTGGTGTTCATAAATGCTGCAGCAGCAGATTTTACTTTTAATAAGAGAAAGTGAACACACTATATATGAGCTTTAACAGTTCACACAAAACTGAGCTGAACATACAGTGTGCAGAAACAGTGTGGCCCCTTAACTTCAGATGGAACCACAGGGGGGCATAACTTGCTCTGTGCTTAATTTTAAGGGATTGAATCTTTCAAGCTGAAAAATACTTTTGGATTAAGACTTTTACAAGATAAGAAGCACTAGCTTTTTTCTATAATGTGGCCGGGGGAAACTCAATAGTTGTTAAATGACAATCATTGAGTGATCCAGGCACAATATCAAGATGTTTTTTTGTTTTGGTTTTTTGGCAGGTCTCACCACATTCTGTTTTTCCCCCAGACTTGAAATGCCAATTCCTCTGCACTGCAGTTATTGTCACTGCATTGTCACTTTACCTGGGAAGGGCTACAGACAGATATGCAGTCTTCTTCTTTTCATCAGTGAGCTTCACCATACTGAAGCTGCTCAGGTGTTATCATAAGGTAAAAATGATCCCTAATCCTAACCTTGGGCATGAAAGATATGCCACCTTTTTGAAGCCAGCTCCTGGTAATCAAACCCTGAGTATTTGCGGTGGTGGAACCCCTGAGCCACCCATGTGTCCATCAATGATGGAATTTCCCACTAGAAACCTGCAACTTTGGAAAATACCCAGTTGAATTGGCTCTCTCAGATTGTCAATGTTTGACCTTCACTGTGCAGGATGATGTATGTGCAGAGTTTGACACTGGAGGATTGTTTCCACTTTCATCTGCTGGGAAAGTTTCTCTGTGCTCACCTGAAATCTGAGTTTAAGACATGCACACACAGCAGGATCTAGTCTCAAAGCCAATCATGGTCCAATGTGCAACTTGCTCTGTGTGATGTGGACACATACACTGAGAATGAACTTTTCAGTGAAGTAAGAGACATCTTGTGTCCAGCAGTTAAACTTTAGAAATGGAAAATATATTTGCATATTCATAGATTCTGCATCTACTCCTAATCAGAGAGGAGAAGGAGTAGATGTCATTTTAAGAACATTTAACGAGATAATTGAACTTTTTTGGTGGAGAAACCAAATCAGACACAAATTATTATTCAGTGCAGAGTATTTTTATGTCTGCAATCGTGTCTGGGGCTGGGGGCTTTAAATTATCACATTAGCTTCAACGGAAGTTTAGAAGGTGGTTTTGCACAAAACACCATTTGGCCCTCTGCAGGTTCTGGAGAGAAAGAAGGATTAATGTGATCGAGAAAGCTCCCTACATGTCAGCATAGACTATAAAATACTAATTGATTCTTTAAGAGTGTGCTTGTGTACAAAATTATCAATTACCTAGTTTGTTGTGGCATACAGACATGCCCTCTTTCCACCAATTTAGCTCTGGTTCTTGAACCGGTTCTGTTCAGGATTCTTGGAACCTTGGTGCTATCTAGTGAACCAACCCACATTTCCACCAGTTTTGAGCGGAACCAATGTACTCAAGGATGTGTCATCAATGTAGGGCGTTACACAATGCACAACGGAAGTAAACAGTAGTAGCAAGATGGCGGATTGCATTGATTACCTGCAAGCTTTTGTTCTGTTATTACAGATATTTGTTTTTATTCAAAAACCAAGCATGGACTAATGATAAGATGACATAGAAGACTATTACCATAGTAGACCATAGACCATTGTTCCCTCCTCCATCCTCTCTTTCCAACCTGTAGAATAAGACACGCCCACTGATGACATCACAGTTTGCACTTCAGGTCAAGGATAACCTGCTATTTTTTTAGTTCCAGCTGTTGCTGCCAATTCTTTTTTTGGTCACGAAGCGGAACAGAGCCTCGTTCCATGTTGGTGGAAAAGGGGCATCAATGTGTGTGTGTGTGTGTGTGTGTGTGTGTGTGTGTGTGTGTGTGTGTGTGTGTGTCAACTTGACTTGACAGGAAGAGTGGAGAAGTTTAGACTGTACTTCTGCCCTTTAAAACATGCCCTTTTCAAAAAATATTCTTCTCTTCTTCACTGACATGTGAGCACACACAGGCACAGCCATCGCTGACATTTTCTTGCCACCTGTCTGTGACACACACACACAGACACATGTGCGCGCTCACACCCACACACACGCACGCGCACACAGGGTGAAAGGACAGACCAGCTGCTGCAGGTAGAGGGCTGAAAAGCTGCTGCAGCTTCATTATGTAACTGAAGTAAGCTGCAAAGGCATTTGTGTCAACAACCTTGAAGCAAAAATTCACCTCATACAGATCAACAAAAGATCAGCTGTTCAATATCTGATTTAGTGTATCAAGGTGTTTTTGTAGAAAAGCACCTGAGGACAGTCAGCCAACTGACATGGAACAGATGGATCAATATATGAATATGTTACTGAATGTTTGGTGTCAAGGTCTTGATGTCACTTTGTGGCTCACACATGAACAACCTGGGTATTAACCCTATAGTTCTGGTAATAATTTCTTGGAAATGCTACCGTGTCCATGAGGTAAAATCAGTATCAACTCAAGCTTTCAATCAACATCACAATTCATAAAATCAAAACTACCATCTGAAAGATTCATTGTTTTAAAAATTTAAATTTTGTGTTAATGAATGAAAAAACTGAATTTAAAGGTGCATTTAGGGTTTGTATTATGATACCGAGCAGTTATTAGAGACATTCATATCTCTGTTTTTTAGCCATGCAAACAGTCTGGCTCTATGGATGGCAATGCCAGTCTGTCTGTTGGTCTGTCGGTCCACCACTTTGGTCCAGACTGAAATATCTCAACAACATGTGATGAATGAAATGTTTGTACAGACATTTATGGTCCCCAGAGGATAAATCCCATTGGACTTCTCCCTTAGCACCACCATAAGTTTCACATTTCTGTTTTTTGTAAAATGTTTCAACAATATTGGATGGATTGCCATGAAATATGATCATATCCCCCTGAATCTTAAACACTTTACAAAAACAAAATTTCAATTTGTCCGATACTTTGGTTTATGACCAAATATGTGCAAAACGAATGATATTCCCATCAGCCTCATATGTACTTTGTGTTTAGTGCTGAATAGCAAATGTTAGCATGCTAACACGCTAAACTAAGATGGTGAACATGGTAAACATTATACCTACTTGTAATATGTACATTAGCATTTAATTCAAAGCACAGCTGTGACCAAGTACAGCCTCACGGAGCCACTAGTATGGCTGTACACTCTTATCCGTGTTAACTTTCAAATCCCACTTTTCACTTTTCAAACCACAATCTAAACTTTAAAAAACCTAACTTTAACCATTCCAATCTTAGTTGTGATTCTGTTTTGACCTCTTGAACAGTTTTGCAATGAACCCTGAAGAAAAACAAAAAGTAATCATGGACAAAAAAAGGGATAAAAAAGATTATTTGAATTTTACAGCTCTGTATCAGCCAACAACTGTTAGTACACTGTTTTTCATATTGTTTTGTTTTTTTATTTTCATAATATAACATAATGGAGTGCAAAATGTTAACTTTAATGCATTTATGTTCCAACAAATAAAAATGCTCACTTCTGCTTTAATTCCAAAACTTAACTGAAACCAGCCTATGATGGGTAATTAAACTAATCTCTCAACAGCAGCAGTTATATAACTGTGATACAAGGATCCATAATGAGCCACATGCCTACATGCCAATATTGCTTCACTTTAATAAGACTGAGTCCTAGAGCGACATTAAAGTTTCTTTAATTCCAGTCCCAAAAAAAGTTTCTTAAGTGTGTCAAAGAACGAAGAAAAAAAAAAGTCA
Source organism: Macquaria ambigua (assembly GCA_008360985.2). Classification (NCBI taxonomy): domain Eukaryota; kingdom Metazoa; phylum Chordata; class Actinopteri; order Centrarchiformes; family Percichthyidae; genus Macquaria; species Macquaria ambigua. The sequence continues at coordinate 25,044 of VMKM01002962.1, forward strand.
AAAAACAAGCTCTTTACCCTCCGAGTGCTTCTCCCACATGAAGGCAGGCAGCCTTCTTGGATCTCTTTCTGACGCCTTTTCCTTTCTGCTTCTGCCATGTGTTATTAACTCAGTATACAACCTCTCCTGTCTGTCTGCCCCGGAGGAGAAGAAGCCTGCATACCAGTTTGAAATGGAGGAGCCGTGCGGTGCTGCCACTGCAGTGCCCGTTGCTAAGGGGGTGAACTGTGTCCTGCCTTGGTAATAATTCACCAGCCTCCTGCTCGCCTCTGACACTTTGCTGCCAGATTCCTGGTGTTAGAAACAAAGGGAAACAATAAAATATGAGTCCACCTTAATGCTTCAAAATTGAACCTAATGTGTCATTTTCTTTAAAATAACACCCACAATGACTATTCCAAATACCAAACCATGGCATTTCCTGTCGCCCCTGCTTTTGACCACACCATGCAAGTACATTTCGCCAGGTGGGTTTTGGTCTGACTGCAGCTTTAACCCTGAGCCTAAAGATGAAGCTCTGTTCTAACCCTCACCTGTGGTCATTAGCTGTTGGTAGGGACTGCACGAATGAGACCTCGGATGCAAGCGGCCAAATGACGCGTTGATATCAGCATGAAATAAAATTGAGGAGTACAAAATCACAGCTTTATTCCTGCCTTGTCTTCCTACATGCTCAAAGAGCTTCTGTCAGAGGTTGGAACACATACATCAGATGGTTTTTATGTTTGATTTAGATTTTAAAACACACTGGAATGGTGGGTAAGAGAGAGGCAAACTTACATATTGTACACATACACCTTATATACACATACTTATTTTGTAAATAGTTTTATGCGTTCCTTCATTTTTCACTGTTTTGTTTTGATTATTTCATTTAATATCCAAACCTCTCAGTGACCTGTCAGGGTTTCTGTTACATTTACTCAGCTGTAAATGTAAATTGATCTTTCTGAAACCTCCTATGGACAGATGGTTTACTTTTGAGCGGATCAATACGTGAAACTCTAAAAACCTGATCACAACGGGGATCATTTTGATGTCAAGTTGAAATACTTTTTAGGAGTAAACTGGCATATAATTGTGGTTGATCAAATAATTTTATTTTATCTACTCTGATGGTCTACATTTTCTTTAATTGCATATGTATTTTGAATTGCACTGCATATGTCCTTTTCAGCCCATCAAGGGACAAGGATTGCAAATTAGCTTAGCTATAAATTCTACGATATGTGGCATTAGTCTATTGAATGAATTCAGTGTAAAAGGAGCTTTGATGTGGCTCAGTAATATTAATAGACCATCATGATTCACAAAGTCATAATAGAATTGAATCCTGATCCCAGCTAATAGTCATATGTGTTATTTTTCATCATTGGTGGAAGATGAATGGATGCCAGTGTGACTTTATAAGCCCTTGTTCTCCTAAAGTTCTCCCTTTAGTGTGAACTTAAATATATCTAAATAGAACGACACATAACGTTCCCACTGTAATTGAATAAATATGAAACATAAGTGTGAAGTTTGGGGGCTCAATTTCTACAACTGACACTAAAATCTTCCCCTATTTCTCCTCATGGAAACCAGTCCAGTTTGACTTTATTTCATCTTGAAACAGCTCAGGCGCTTCTGTGGCTGCACAGAACCGCAAATGAATAAATAAATAAATAAATAAAAGACTCAAATCAACCTCAGAGCAGTTGTGTATATTCGGTTTTGATGAGCTGCTTGACACTTTAACTGCACAATGTGACATTTAAAACAATTGTTGATAAAGTTTATGGCGATGTTTTTTCTCTAGCTGAGAGGTTAGCATGTCAGTGTTTATAGCAGCCATATATAATCACTGTATTATCTGTCTGTCTCTTTTCATTGCTCTCATACATTAACAAAGCAGAAGATGACAAAGTTAATTATAATAATTTCAGGATATTAACCAACAAGAACTGATCTGTTGTTATTCTTCGGTCAGTGTGCATTCCTATTTTCTTTTGGGAAGAAAACTGATTTTAAAATTTGTACACTGAATCTTAACCAAACCTGTCTTTCTAATCTATATCTATCTAAAGGCAAAAAATCTTGAACACACATACATGCACATACACACAGACAAGCGCAGCTGCTCTTCCACGCCCCTCAACTTCACTCTCTCTAATGGTTTTGACAGAGTTCATGAGGAAGAAAAGGTCAAAATATGTGTGTGAGAGAGAGGGAGGGAGCTACACAACTTTATCTTCACTGGAAAATAATTTTTGATATTATAGTTTAGCAGAATGCAGCGCTATTTCCATTCTTGCAGGTCGGGTGTGTTCAAGATTTGAGAGCAATCGGTGAAATTTCACTTCCTTGAATTTAAAACTTGTCAGGATTTTAAAACCCCCAGCACAGCCTTGTCAACCCCTTCCTGTTTAGCTAGATATCAGGCTTGTTCGAGATAAAGTGCGTCTCGTCTGGAAAGTGGACGAGATCAGGCGGCAGCAGCAGGGGGCGCTGTGACAAACAGCAGCAGTCAAGTCAGACAGTTTCCAGCAGCAAATATACAGGAAGTGACAGAAATATTTACATCATGTTAGATCCACCTGTAGGCTACCTGTAGTTTGCAGATCACGTTCGGATAGTTATGGCTGAAATAACCTTTATTATTATTATTATTATTATTATTAACCACGAAAGATATGTTTGTTAACTGATGAAACCGTCACTGCATAACATATAGCCTACAGTCTAGCATTAAATATTACAATTACACAGGAAATTAGGATTTTTTTACAAAACATGATGTTTGTGGTCAAAACTAAGAGCCAATCAGCTCTTTGATCAGGTGACAGCCAGGCGTTTCCCATCATGCCCTGGGTCTTGCAGTCGGTGGAGAGCAGCTGCAGCGCCTGGCTCTGAAAACTGCGGCTGCCTCGATCTTGTGAGGTTATCGTTGCCCACGTGTTCATGACGTCAGAGCAAGTCAGGATCAAGTCGGACACAAATCTAACCGGCATGGATTGTGCGTCGATCGCCGGTGATCGATTCTGCGCAGGCCTGGCTCATCTCGAATGAGCCTGTTGCCTAACAACAAAAGCAGCAGGAAGTCTGGGACTGGTTTCACAAAACGATTTGAGTCAGGTCTGAAGTGATAGGCAAGCTCTTAGATTAGTCTAATGCAAGTTGGACTGTTTTACAAAAATGAGGACAGAAAGTTATTTTAGCCTATAAAATTAGCCACCCTACCCCCAGGCTAACTCAGACCCATGTTTCCATGATAACAGTCTGTGACACCTGCTGACCAGCGGCACTTAAGTGGCAAAAAAAAGAGGACAAAATGGCTCATAATTTGTGCTTTGCTAACAGAGACACTGCAGTGATGTGTTATATGGACATATACAGCAGTGAGGACATCATCAGTCATTTTCCTTAGTTAGAGGAAGTACTTAGCCCTGTCACATTAAGATGCCACAGCACCTCAGCTCAGCTACTCATCTGTACTGAGATTTTATGATACTGGATGTTTTTTTGTTGTTGTTGTTGTTGTTGTTGTTGTTGTTGTTGTTGTTGTTGTTGTTGTTAAACTCTTCACTGAATTTTAATTCAATTTCAATTCAGTTTTACTTATATAGCGCCATATCATAACAAAGTTATCTCAGGGCACTTTTTCAATTAGAGCAAGTCTAGACCGACTCTTTATATTTACAGAGACCCAACAATTCCCACCATGAGCAAGCACTATGCGACAGTGGCAAGGAAAAACTCCCTTTTAACAGGTAGAAACCTCGAGCAGAACCAGGCTCTAGGTGGGCGGTCATCTGCCTCGACCGGTTGGGTTGAAGGGGGAGGGGGGGAGCGGGAGAGCAGGAGGAAAGAGAACATACAGCAGCACAATACAGTTCCACACAGAGATGCAACGCAACGGCCGCGGCAATGGCATGGATGTCAACACCAACAGAAACAACACTAAGAGCAACATTACAGCAGCAATACTAATAATAATAGCAACAGCAACTGCAGCAGCGGGTGCAGAGGAGGAGCACGGGGGCAGCAGGTGGCTGCAACCATAGATCCAGACTCTACAGCTCCGGAGGCAGAAACACCTGCAGAAAGCAACAGAAGGAGAGAGACAGGGGAGAGAAAGCACACAACTACGGGAAGAAGCTGAATTAGTAACAAGCATTGATGGGATATGAGGGCGTACAGATGGAGAGGAAGAGGAGGAGAGAGGAGCTCAGTGCATCATGGGAAGTCTTCCGGCAGTCTGGGCCTATAGCAGCATAACTAAGGGGGGGCTCAGGGCTCACCTGAGTCAGCCCTACTATAAGCTTTATCAAAGAGGAAAGTCTTAAGCCTACTCTTAAGTGTGAGGAGGTTGTCCGCCTCCCGTACACAGACTGGGATCCGGTTCCACAGGAGAGGAGCTTGATAGCTGAATTTTACACAGAGTTAAATTTGTAATTGATTAATTTTTCCAGAAGCTGAGCAGTTTGATGCAGTTGCTCGGTCAGCTGTGTTTTTTTGTTTGCAAAAAAAGTCTTAATTTATTCAGAATTCATGGCAAATTATTCCTACAGATAGTCAAGAACAAGACGGACATTTATCTGTAACAGGCACAGATTAACAACATGTCCAGGCTGATAACAAGAACAAACAGTGGAGGTTTTCCGGCTTCTATCACTCACATCCTCCTGTGGCTTTGACATTGGTCTTTGTTAAATATTTACCACTGACTGATCACCGTGCTTCATTAAACAATTGACCTGTGTTCATGGGATACAGAGTTCTGCAAAGCAAACACAGGCTGTGTCCTCCAACATGTAGGTAAAAGAAGGCTGCTTTGAAATGGGATGTTATGATGTATTTGGTCTAGAAATATGGACTTGAGTGTCAATTATTTACACCTTAATTGGAACTTTAATTAGCCAACTTTATGTGATGCATTTAGCAGTGACTGACGAACACCTGAACACAAACCCTTGGTAAATTTCAAGTGTCCACGTGACTTTAAGAGTTGACAAGGACTGTCCAAATGCAGCGTAATCTCATGGCTGCCGATTACTCTCAACGAGCTGCAGCTGTGTGTCACTGGTGTGTAATTTCCTTTTCCCACTTCCAGCTGGAGGTGTGTCAATTCCAGGGGTCTTCACCATCACCCTGATGTGGTTTTCAAGATGCCTAGAACTTTGAAGTATCTGAATATCTATATATATATATATATATATATATATATATCAGATACTTCTGCTTAACATATACATATCTGCTTAACATCAGCATGATTGCATTGTCATTGTGCGCATGTTAGCATGCTGACATTTAGCTCAAAGAACAGCCTCACAAAGCCACTAGCAGGGCTGTGGACTCTTGGTCTTTCTCTAATGAAATTTCATGAGAACTTAATAGTTTTTTTTCTCAAGATGCTTAATGCACAGGACCCTAATTGAGACCCTTGTGGTGTTAGGGCCACTAATGAGTACAGTGCTTGACCCTGAACAGCAAAAACCTGTTCAGGAACTGGATGGTTATTGCCAATCAATGGAAAAGATTTTACACATAATCATTCACACATTTTTACATTCATAAATATAATCAAGGCATTTAGCTGACTGACTGAACCCAGAGATTGCAGACAGTCCAGTGCCTTGCTCAAGTGCACTTGGACAGGACTGCTGGTGCACCCGCCAACAGTCGCAGTGACCTTTCAGCTCTACAATGCTTTCTCTAAACACAAAGCCACTCAGTAATGGTTTTCTGTCTACATGCCTGTCATGCCTGACCTGCAATCATTTCCAACTCCTTTGGGCTTCCACCACCATGTAGCTTTAACCCATGACACCAACTCTTTTATCTCTCCATTCATTTTCTGCTTACATTTAAACAGGCCAATTTTGCATCATTTAGTTTTCAGGACCTTTCAGTTGAGGCTCGCGGATATGGAACAATGCATTGCCTCTGCGTAATATTCATAAAAGGTGATATTAGCATGCATATCATCATTACAGGATATAATTAACATTTCAGTATTCATTCTTTTTTTTTTTCCTAACCTTGTTATTCATTACAAATCTGGACTTTGATCAAAGGTGGAGGGAACATACCTAAAGTTCCTTCATTTTTATTTCAAGAGTGGAACACAGAAGAAACTACAATTTTAACCTCCTGGAGTTTGTGTCTGTAAAAACACAAAGTTGAAGGAGAATTTAATATGTTTCTACAGGGATGTGTATGAGAAGGGTTCAGTATGTTGTTGGGTGTGCAGATGCTTTGCGTTGCGGATGTTATTTTTTTAATTAAGTTGGATGTTGGTTCAAGCTGTGTGGATTTAAGCTGCTGTACAGCCATATTGTACTGTGTCAAATTTATTCAATGACTGCAATAATAACATTCTCCTGTTGCAACTAGAAACAACACACACACACACACATTTTCTTTTTATTTCTGTCTATTCTGTGCATTATTATTTAATTTTCTAAAAAAAAATAGTTCGAATTTGAAACCAACTTTTCGAGGGCTTTAAGGTTAGAGAAAGGTCATGGTTTTGGGTGCTTCGTGTCAGTGTTTACTTTTTAAATATTTAACCAAGATGACGACCTTTCCCTCACCTTCACCACGTGCTGTGATTTGCCTAAACATCACCATAGAAATGTTAGATAGATCTGACAGATATGATCGGTATGAACATTTTGGGACTTGACAGATACATTCATTGAAAATGTCTCCTCATTATGTTGATAACAAAATCTTACGGCTCTTTCAAAACGTATTTGAGGTTACAAATTAGCTTTACATAAATGTCATTTTTAGGAGACAGAGTTGTAAATATGCACCAACTTTCATCACATTTCATATGAAGAAGCAAAGGAGGGATATTAAACCTGTATGCCTTTGATTACCTGTGGTGTAGTTTTACATTGTTTTACAACATGATAGACTTCCTTTCATGAAATAACAGTCACATTTGGAATATTACCAAGATGCTGTGATGGAGTCCTAGAATTCCTGCCAGTGAGAACTATCTGACTGCAGTTAAGATAAAAATATTTCTTTTTTTTTCACCTTTATTTATTCAGGGGAGTTTATCCCCATGGACCACAGCCCAGTACAACCACAGTATGACTGTTGGCCACTGAGCACTGAGGGCTTTGCTCAAGGGCACCTCAGTGGTCGTAATGAGGGAGAGGCGCTGCTCTTTCACTTTCCCCACACAGATTTATGCTGCCGATCCGGGAGATTGAACCAACGACCTTCCAGTCACTGCCCACAAGCTAATATATTTTGTTTATACCCTCTTTTTTACACATGAACACAATTATTATTTTATGTTTTGTGGCATGAAAACAATCCACCAACACAATGTGTTCAATCTTTCTCTTTTTTGTCTAGATTTCTGTCTGTTCTACGGGGAAAGATCTGACTTGACAAAAGATTTTTCATCCCTGGGTAAGTTCTCTCTCGGTGGCTACATGGAATGATATTAACCATGTCTAACAGAGCCTTGGCTTTAGTCTCAAGTCTGCTTGGCCTTCTGTTCATCCTTGGGCCTCCTAGAAAACAAGTGACCATGGATGGCAAAGTCCCCCAGGTAAATGCATCATGAAAAGCAACAGCCTGAGGAGGAGTGGAACAGATAACCAGAAGCAGAGAGAGGCAGAGGAGACTAAAACAGGAAACACAACACAACACTTTGTTGCTTGTTTAGCAGCCTGCGTACTTCACCTCCAAAGGGACTCTGAGAAGATGAGCGTTTGTTTCCTGCTTACGTTGCCACCACTGCAGGGCTTAGAGAGATGACAGAGAGGGATGATTGAGGGAAACATGCGGGCTCTTGGCAAAGCCTCAAAGGTGTGTTGTTGAATAGGTTTACAGCTGAGCCACTTAACGCTGTCATGTTTTTTCTTTCTCTCAGGCCCTGAGGCTGACGGTTTAGACAAAGTGTAACGAGCTGGCAGTGTAAGATCTAAAATCCTGGCCTCCTTGTCATGCAAGATTACCTGGTGTGAGGAACTGTGACACCAGATAATGTTTTTATTTTCATTCTTTAAGCCGTTTCCATTCTTTAATCATTGGAGGAAGCCTGGAAATACAGCAAATTCATGAGGTATCATAGGATACCGTCATAGGACGTAATTCAAGGGATGAACAAACTCCGACCTGCTCTCATTTGAATGCAAAAGAGATCATTTAAATTTAGTGAGACACCAATAAGAGTGAAAAAGGCTGGCACAATCATTTCATCTCAAAGGCAGATTCAGGTTTGTGTCATTTGCATAACAGTGGAAGAAGACTTATTTCTGACTGGGGAGGCATACACAAACTGCAGAGAAGTGAACTCAACATAAACCTGAAGGGAACATCTAAGTAACCTTTGCTGATGCAAAAAAATGAAAGAATTAAGTTCAATTTGAGATCCTCCAAAGTCAATCTTGTGGAGATTCACTGACACAAGAGCCACTAAGATGACCTAACTGGAAAAAAAACTGCACAACAAGAAATACGGACTTAAGGCTTAGATAAGGATGTAAAATCAAATGTGCCCTTAATGATCCCTACATTCCTCACTTTGGGCTCAGCAGCGTTTTAAAAGGACTCCGTTTTAGGGGTTAGAAAACACTGGAGTATTGTGGACGCTAGACGTAAACATAGCAAAAGTTATGCGTTTTAAAACAAAAAAGTCTTAGTGTGGATGTAGCCTGAATGATGTATGAACCAATCAAAAATAATTGTTAAAGGACCAGAGCAGTTCGACAATGTGAATTGTGGTCAATAGTAGTAGTAGTAGCCAAAAGCTGCAGTTAAATTGAGGAGAGCAAGGACTCCAACTTTGTTGGCGTCAGTTTGAGCCAGAGATCACAGACTTTCTTAGTCACGACAATCTCTGTACTATGATTGGCCAGATTTGAATTTGAAATTATTGTCCTTGATTCAAAAAATGGTGATCTGGTAAAATGCAACTTTTCTTAGCAATTTACTGACAAAAAGATGATTTAGATGTGGGCCACCGCTGTCTATGTTTAATTCCCTTAATAGTAAATATAAAAGTTTTACAAGAGCAGTTTTGGAAGGAATGAGAAAAACACCAGTTTCAAGTGACACATGAATAATTACTGTGACTGACTGGGAAATACATCAAATGTAGGCTTTAAAAATAATAAGTAGGGTTCAGACTGAGTTGAGGAGGGGGATTTACACCAAGCCCCAATCGCACAAATCTCTGAGACCAAGATCGAAGAGAACTTTGCCACGCTTTCCGGTGTTTTACATGAGTGCCTAGGAAGATCAGGGGTCTGTGAAAACTGCTGTTCTGATTGTTGAAATGTTCTTGTGTGACAGCCCTGAGGCCTGTACTACGGAGCAGGATTTGGGGTTAGCAAGGTAACTTCAGGTTTAACTCTGGGTTTTCAGGGTTACGATGGTGGTTCACTTCTTACCGGGGTAAATCGCCATGGTAACTTATGCTGCACGCCTAACAGCAGGTTATGTTGGAGATAACAGATCAGTGCATATAAAAGCACCGCCTACTGACCAATCAATTGTCTTGGAAAATGGCATCACCAATAGAAGATCCCGTGGAGCTCGATGCGTGGAGAGGAACTCTTTTTATTTGGGAGATAGTTTCTCATCGGAGGGGCCGAGTTGTCTGTGTCAACTTCTTGAAAGCAAAGTCAAAGCCATTTCATTGTGCTTTTGTATCCCGATATTATCCTACAACTGAGACTGATTGAAGCACTAAAGCCTTGTACTTATAAGAGATGAATGTAAGCCTATTTACCGCTAAATTATGTTCTTATATTTATTTTTATTTGATCCCAAGTCTGTTTGACACTCCCGGAGTTGCAGCTGAAAGAATCAGGCTAAAATTGTCATACATGCCATAGGCAACACATTCAGTTAATGGAATTCACAAATGTAATTATAGTCGATCTACTGGTGTCCTAATGATAGGGCAGTGATATTATAAGCCTGTTAATTTACACATTCACACAATCAGCGATATTTTTGCCAGCTGTCCTTCCTGCATTCAGCAGCTGCAGCTGTGTTGCTTTTAGCCTGGATGATGTTTAACTTCTTCTTATTTCCCTAATATTATAGTTTGCTCTTCATTTGTAAAGTATGCCGCTCTGCTGCCAGTACACCTGTCATGGTTGCGATTAGTCATATGCTGCAAACCCCGCCCCTTGTATGTGAACGCACTCATGGCTAGATTGGGGAACCCTGTGTTGATTTACCGAGTTGATAACCACCATCGTGTGACCGCTTAGCGTGATCGCGGTTGTTAGGCTTAGTGAAGCCAGATAATGAAAAGATATCCTGGGTATATTAAACTTGCTTCTTAGTACAGGCCTCTGGTCTGTTTGGTTGTGCCTTGTTTGCTCTTCTCTTGCAGGATCATGTAATTGGTAGGCGGGGGTTTCCACTCAGGCTGACTGGGAGCACCTGGGCCCACTGCTCCCAGTCACTATAAAAGCTGCCACCTTAGTTCTCACAGAGACTCTCTCTATGCGCTCTGTTTAGGCCCTTTTATCATTGTTTCCACCTACAGCCACACGTTTCCCCACACATCTGCTCACTTACACTACTGACCTTACTGACATCCACATGCCATCTCTTTTTGCAATTTAACTTGTGTTTTGGCAATAACTCCTTGCCTTCATTTTTTGGTGTCTCTCCCTTTATTTGCCATGGCCGTTCGAGCCGTCATGATCCGTATGGTTTCATTATTGTTGTTGGTTTTCCCATGCTAGCAATGTGGCTTAGTTAGTTGACCACTTTGATCCAGACTGAAATATCTTGAGAAATCTTGGATGAATTTCCATGAAATTTGCAGTGAACAGACATTTATGGTCCCCAGAGGATGAATCCTAATGAATTTGGTGATCCTCTGACTTTTTGATCTACCACAAACAACAAGGTCAAACCTTTCAATTATATTTACATCTGCCAGGTTGATTGGTACAAGTTTTGTATAGACATTCATGGTTCCCAGAAGATGAATCCCTTTCCCAGAAACCATATTGTTAAAAATATGGAAATTATGGTACGGCTGCAATACAACTTGTCAGCTGATTGTGAAGACCAGTTCTGGAGATTCAATCATTTTCTGTGTTGATTTTTGAGAGGTAGACACCTCTAGCCCTTCTAACAGTCTCATTACAGTATAGATAGCAATGGAATCCTTGTAAGACAAGGATGTATTAATCAAAAGAACCAGCTCACGAAAAAACCCAAAGGAGCCGAACACAGGAAACACTGGAACATGACTTCAGGAACGCGAATACAGGAACACAAGTCAATGACACAACAAAGAACAAAGGGAGAGGATGTGTGTGTGTGTGTGTGTGTGTGTGTGTGTGTGTGTGTGTGTACACGTATATATGCAGCCTGGCTGTATATAGGTTTGAAGAAACTCACTCAATCTTGTTTTTGCTCTTTCATATTTGGTGATGAGGTGTTTGTTTTCACTGATTAATCTACTTAGCTGCATGCACAGTTTATTCTACAATTGAAGTCGTGTATTTGAGTAGGCAAACAAAAAGTTAAGCTACATTGGCAGTGTAATATGGCATGTGTCAAAACAGTCACCCGAGGTGGAGGCGAGGCGTGCAGCGGTGTGGGCAGGAACGGTGAGACCAAATCCACCGCTGCCCCATTTTCAAGCATCAACTCCAGGAAAGCAGCTTTTGTCAGAACCACTCCTGTCTGCTGCACCCTGACTTCACTTGTTAGTTGACAGCATGTCTTGCTCTGTGGTCTTGTATCTCTCACAATGGACAAGGACCAAGTCATTGTTGGGCTTGTTATAAAAATATCCACTCTTCTATGCCTCACTGTTCTGCCTTTATAAAGATAATTTTAATATTAAGATTATTTCCTGCTGAGCATCACATTCTTCTGACTCCACAGCAGCAATACAAATTCACTTCATATGCTTTATATTCTTCTTCTTCATATGCTGTGTAGTCCTGTTGAGAGCTGTGTGCTCTCTGGTGTGTGTTACAGGTGTCACATGATGCTTTTCCACTGATTTCCTGACACACAAATATCTTCAAATATCATTATCACATCATGATAAATCCAGCCATGTATTAAGTTGTTTTTTTAATCAAGACTTGGAAGAAACATGTGAACCACAGTATTACAAATATGATATTCAGAGATAACAGAATGAAGATACATGTCGTTTAAAGTGAAGGCTATTTCCACAGAGCTCATTGAAAAAGAATTCATCTCTATATTTTCTTCCCTGTTGCTGTCTCTGCTTTGGCCTCCTGCTAAGTACTGTACTTACCCTTCACAGCAGGAGGCCTTTGAACCAGTTAAGAGCTTCTCCAAAAGTGTGGAGCAGTAAAAAGGATCGTGTTTGTTTGATGTCAGGCCTGGAGAGACATCTGGTAAATGCAGCATAACGTGATAAAACAGCTCCAGAAAGAGGGATATGACTGACAGTGAGGCAAACTCAATAGATACAGACAAAGAGGCAGGATGGAGATGTAGACACATATTTACATAATTCATTCATTTCTGTTTCTTCTGATAGTAATACATGACATGACAAGAGAGAAGGAATATCTACTTTTTACTCAAATCAGTTTGTGGAAGATTTAAATATCTAGCACTTGTTCTACAGACTGCGACAAGTGTATTTACTGTAATGTAACGGCAACTTTGTTTAAATTCTCTGACCTAATCTTACTTGTTTCTATAAAAGTTTGCTCAAATCTACATTTTGCCATGTCAGTGAGCACACCCATGAGCACGGTAACAGACTTAATTTGGTTGCAATGCATGGACAGCACGTTGTTTCATTGTTGTTTGTCTGTTAACTGATGATGGTAGCTGCTGATGTTGTAGACAAAAGTGAATAGAACTTGCTTCGGTGGGCTGTGTTGAGTGTGTGTGTGTGCAGGTAAACACATTACTGAGCCTTCTCGATGTCGTGGGCCCAACTCAACGAAACGGCAGTTGATGACACGGTGCACACCTGATGACCCCGTAGACTTGCCTGCACTCTTACACTTACACTCAGCTTCGTATTGAAACCAGTGCTCAAAATGTGCTGGTACTCACCGGCACTTCTACATTTTACTCTTTGGTGTTCTCACAAGCTGCACTAAGCTGTGCTCTTTTCTGCCCTCTCCATATCAGGTTCTCTGGGCGATTCATAATGGCCCTAAATGAACTGCGTTACCCAGGGGGCACTACATGACGCTCACCTGTTCCCGTTCTCACCTGCCTGCTTTTCTCTGTCTGCGGCTAGTCTAAGTAATGTTACATTAAGGGTTTTCGCAGGGAGTACAAGGAACTAAGGGCATCCTGGCCTGATGACTTCATTGCACCACACACTAAAGCTAGTGTACATAGTCATTTTTTACTCTAATAATTGAAATGGTTGTCACCTTGGTTAAATAAATGTATGTTGTGAACATCAGGAATATCTCCTAGTATCTTTTATTCAGTGTAGAAATTCAGAATGTAATAGGCTACGTAATGATTTGCTGATACCGGCCGATACACACACACACACACACACACAATACAGTGCAATATACCACAACGCATACAGCTGGTGCCCATTTTATTTCTTTCGCCCCTCAACCAACCTGATTTATTTAAATAAGCAACAAAGTCATGCAATTGACCATAAAGCACATGATACAGACACTCTTATAAAGCTACCTTTATAGACTGAGATATAAATATTTATCTTACTATCTATATAGTATTGATTACGTACCCCTTTCAGCTTGATGTAAAATAAGTGACATGCATGAACTGACATCAGTAGTAAGTGTCCCTGATCCCAATCCGAGTCCTTTATCATTAGGTATCTGCCAATTCCAGGTCCTATCCAATACTTCCATATACCTGACACATTGAAATGACAGCTGTAAACTATTAAATTTGGCACACCTTATATTTCACAAGCTATTTAATCCAAATACTCAGGGTCCGGAGCCGACGTTTGTCATTTAAACTGGTGAAAGCAACGGTCAGCGCCAGCTATAAATAAGAAAAACATTATTTTGCCAATCCAGGTGTCAGAACTCAGAGTCGGCCACACTGGTGCTCAGGACATCTCTATCTATCACTCAAAGAAAAACAAAAGTCAGCTTACATTGCTGTGCAGATTTGCAGATAATTATTGAACTTAAACTAAACAGTGGAATAAACTTAAGTATGCTAACTGGTTAAATGCATGTTTTTAATTTGCCTATCCTTGTCGCTTGAAGTGTTCAATAATCATTGCTGTGGTGTTTGGTCTGGAGATGTCTTTTGAGCCTACTTGGCACCACTGACAGCATTTGACAGATGAGGCATTCTGGTGGGGAACAGCTTTTCTTCATGAAAAGCCGTAAGACAAGTGGCTTTCTATGGAGTGAAAATAGTCTCAATATTATTTGTAAATGTGTATTCCATGATTTGTAACTGAAAAACAAAATGTGTAACTGAAAAACAAGATTTACCCCTAACCACCGAGGGGCGACGCTACAGTGGTGTTGTGTGGTAGCCCGTTCCCCCGTCGAAATGTGTTTCCCTCCTGTTAGAACTGTGTTTCCCGTAGCGTCGCCCCTCGGTGGTTAGGGGTAGGTTCAGCCGGCATCCGCTTTTTGCCTTGACTCGTTGTTTTCCCAGCAGAACAACTCTACCACCTAGCAGTAGCTTATTTAAACCATATATTTACATTTATAGGTTACTGTATAGAGTCTGGTTGATATTTCTGAGATTTTAGCTACATCTCGTGGCCTTCACCCTGGACAAGAGGCTTAATGAAAACTGGAAACAAACAACATAAGCTGTCTGTAAATACTGGAGCAAAACCAGTCACAGTATCGACTGGGAAGAGGTCAAAGCCATTGACCAGGAGTCGGTGGACAGCCGGGAAAAGATAAAGGAGGCCATTTAGAGACAGAGGTTCCCGTCTGCCCCGATATACATCTGTTATCTTGTGACCAAACTTCCATACTGAGGTCATTTACATGATAACAACAACACCACTTCTGTGACAAACTCTGTTCGCTGGTGAAGGCCAAGTGATGTGGCTGAAAACTCCAGAGAGAGCCGAGCAAGTGCACCTTGTGGTACAAGGTTTTCAGTATAGTATTTTTATGTCGTTTTTATATAGTATATTTCAGAAACTGCTATTTGCATGGTCTAGAATGAACCCTCAAGCTCAAATAGTATATAGTTTTTGACTCAATCCCACACAGACCTGCTGCCAAAAATACTCCCTAGAGCACTGAATGTGTATTAATCCACAACTGAAAATAGTCCCCAATAAATGCACTATTCATTTCTGTTTGATTGTTTTCTAAAAACTGCAGTTTTAGAAAATCACTGAGCTTTTTTTTTAAAAAACAAAACAGTGTATTTAAGAACTGTTTTTAAAGATTCAGTAGGAACCAATATGCTTGGGACTGAAGCACAGACAGGGAAATTAGAAAGTATTAAGAGACAGACTAACAGCTAACTAACTGCTTTTCTTACAAGGGTAATATGTCAGCGTCATCCTTTTTAAGGTGGGAACTTGCCCTTTCAGGTTATACTTTGTCCATTCAAATCTTCCTTTGAACTTCTCAAGGGCTTCCCTACTTGATCATTCTACCATCAAGATCATTTTAATTGGATCTGTTGTCAGGGCACAAGGTCTCTCACATTTGTGCTTCCTCACTAGAGAAAAGTTAATATGGAAAGTTAAAAAGAAAAAATCTTGATGCTTTGTTCGCACCACTCAAACTCAAAATTCCTGTGTAATTATGCTGCATTGTAAAATTCTAACAAGCTTGTTTAAACATCTCTGGTGCATTTTTCCCTTAAGTGCGTGTGTGTCTGTCAGAGTCGCTAGGTTTCAAAGCACCCTGATGAGGCCATATGTGGGCTGTGGATTTCCATATTAAATGACAAAATGTGATTTTGGCTGCACAGCTTGTTTAAAGGCGATTTTTCTCAGTAATGGATTTAATGCCTTTGCAAAGTGAATGCAGCTGTGTGTCTGTGAGGCTTTAAAATGCTCCTACTAGTAAATGATGAAAGATCAAAGGCTATTTGTCTTGAAAATGTCAGGAAATTTGTTTTCTTCAGCAGTGATGTAATAGAATGAGTTTTTGGCCCAGATTCACTGGTTTGTGCGGGTAAAACCACATATTCTAACCTAAGTCAGGATGTCACGTAATTTACTGACCGTGCAGAATGAGTAGAAGAATCCTAACGATGATACGAGGCATTTCACCCGCGTTTCTCAGTCATCTGTTTCACGTGCGTAAGACGGAACAGATCTTGTTTTAATCAAAGCTGCACAATGGCCAGCGTTTCACTCGCACTGTATGCAAAGTGTTCTGAAGTGTATCTTTACACTTCCAAGCCTGTTTTACAAGCGTAACTACAGTGATTGTGTGTTGGGCTCTGCGCGCTTAGTACTGTGCCTGAACGCATCCTGTGTAGACTCAGGTGGAGCACTGAAGCCGCTAACCTGACACGCCAGATGGTTTGTTCCACAGAACCATCTGAGAAGTTGTCCTTGGAAACTGTTTGGAAAAGGGCAGGCACTTTGAAAAAATACTTGGCTGGTGATTGGATGAACCATCTGTCTATCACAGACTAACTTCATCCAATCAGATCAGCAAACCATATGACCAAGCCCAAGCCAGTTGGGAGAAGAGAAAACGTCTTTTCCATCGAGAAAAGCCTTCAGTGCCGTCTGCTCTTCTTTCAATGAAGAAATACTCCAGTTCTGATATAACTGATGCTACAGCAGCATCTGAGATCTACGCTAACCTCTTTAGGAGCCGCCGTTGCTTCTCACTGTTGTCACAACTATCTCACCCACTACACTCTGGCAAGATGGATTCTTGTGATCTTGCTAATTCAGCTGCCTCAGGTGAAGCTGCTGCTGTTAACCTGCTGCTCGGGTTACACCTCCTGTGTAGACACGACATAATACCACTGGCCAAAAATTACATGCAAGTATTATTGCTTTAAAAATTTTAACCTGCAAGGTCATGAAAATAAGAAGAAATCAGTTTGGCAGGATACACAGATTCAACAAACAGCTGATGATCATCCATACTGAACTAAAACCAGATTAAAGTACATATTTAGTTTTCTGTTAGTTAGTTTTTTTGTTCAGTGCTGGATCTGCATCCAAAAATCTAATGTCCACACGGTCTGCATTACAATAGTGTGTCATTTCATTCATCAACAGTGTGCACAGTCTGCATTTGTATGCGGACCACACATGGCCTGTTGTCTTAATGCAAGCTGTTCATGTAGGGGAAGACATAGTGCTGTACACTGATCCTGGATTGGGGCGTAAAAAATCTTATGATGAATTGGCAACTTCACAGATTTCAAAAGTTTGGAAGTTTCACCATCATTTTAACTGAAAACAAACTTTTTCCTTATTATCCCCTTTAGGCATTAAATGTAAAAAATGTTCTCAAATTCACTATTTATTAAAATAGTTTTGTATACATTTTAGGGTATAATGCATAAATATATTATTATTATATATCACAGTATTATTGAATGTAAAACTAAGGGCATAGCTCATTAATGGACTGACTGGTTATGTATGTGTAAGTCTGGCTGGTTGATGGTGAACTTTTAACAAACCCCTCATGGAGACATTACAGGTGGTTTCATTATTCTCATTATTAGTCTTGTTGTGCTTGATGTTGCCGGACTAAATAACAGAGAATGTTTTAGCAAATGAAGGGCTTCTGCTCATAAATGTTGGAAACATAGATATCTTTATGTGAGGTGGCATGTTTACAACTTATTTAGACTAATTGGCTGCATGCGTCTGACATAATCGTCATTTGCATAATGAGCGTGGGTTGCTTTTATGTTTCTGACAGCCTCTGAACAGCTCCCGCAGGCCACGAATACAAATAAGACTCATCACTGTTGTCACATCACTTGCCTCATATGTTTGTTTACTGACTTTTATGGCTCTTGAATTTTCTTTAAATGTGAATAGGTGTCAGAAAATTGAAGATATTTTGTAAAATTAATGGAAATGTCATGTTTGAGCATATATGGAAGAGAAATTGGTAATTATATTTAACATAACATATCTAATAACATTGTTCAAACTGCAGTCTTCCAGTTAGCTGTCAGCTCATTGAATATATTATGCTATACATTTTGGGGTTTTAATTTCCTCAGTGGTCACTGTGAACTCTTATGCAATCCAATACAACAGCACAGCCATAAATTCTACCTTAACCTTTCTACCTAAATGTCAATTATTGAGGTTGTAGTTTGCAGTGGTGTTGAACTGGACTGTGTTATACTGAGGTGTTTCTAATGTTTTGTCCACCCCATTTACAAACATGAGAGGAGAAGATATTAGAACATGACACATGTCAATATAATGCAGTCCTGTACGACACCACCAACAAACAACACCTCAGTAATAACCATATGGACCAGACCGGCATCACACCATCAAACCTTGAGGCCACGCCCTCTTTGGGGGGAAAGAATCGCACATTCACATGACGTGAGAAACTACTGAGTCAAGATTAGCAGAAGATTTTGCGATTAGCCAATTCAAACATTAATAACCATGAGATTTGAGGATACATGAATATTCACTGTCAGTGTGGTAAATAGCTAAATGATGCTGGTGACAGTTACTACGGATGGATAGCTAGCTTGAGTGGGATCTCAGCCTAGCCTAGCTCAAACTGTTGGCTATTAACAGGTTGGTTATTTACAGACAACACGTAGCCAAACGTTACCTGTGTTATGGGATGGCTGGGCTTTCCTTAGTTTTGTTTGGGGTTGTGTTTTCTGTTTCTGTCTGTCTTCCCGGTCTACCTGTGTGGAATGATCTAGGTCAAGGGGCGTGGTCCGGAGCTGGTGGCTGCTGCAGCTCAATCGTGACAGCTGCGTCCAATTCACAATCACCTCTGCCAGTACTTAAGCCCTGGTCTCCCTCATAATCATCGCCAGATTGTACCGTTGTCTTACGTGGACCTGTTCCTGGAGATCTCTGCCTGGCCCAGACCTCCACTCAGCTCCCTCCTCGCCATTCTCTACATGCAGGCCAGTGACCACCTGACTCAGTTTCCGCGCTGGTCGCCCCCCACTCTGTCCTGGATATTACCCAGCTTTGGTTTGGTCCCTTCTCCCCGGCACTGGCCTGACGTCGATGTTTCCTGCCTGCCCGCTCTCCCAAACCCAGTCACTGCTCGAACTCAAATTACCTGTTCATTTAATAAATTGTGCCGAACTGTTAAATCCAAGTCTCTTTGTTTGGTCCCTGCGTGCTGGGTCGCCACAACGCCCCTTAACAACCTGGTGATAAATCAAATATATGTAATAGATGTCCGGATAAGCAATATAAGCGTTGGGTCATTGATCCACTTGGACGGGGGAGACTGGAGCGGCATGATGACTGGCCGATCAACCTTAATTTATCAAGCTATCGTGAATACTCAGGTTCAGGCAAGGTTGCAAAATAACTATTAGACATGTCTATAAAACAAAGGTTTGTTTAATATGAAAAGGATGCATACAAACACACGTCAAATTGCATTGACATCTATTGAATCTTCAGTTTTTTATCCCCTAACAAGGGGAGCAGCCATGACTTTTTGTGAAGTACCCGTATGTGCCGGTCTATAGTTGAACTAACACCTCTCATAAAAATCTGTTGTATTGGATTGCAGTTAGTCTAAATAGACAGATAAGTCATACGATTTGACAAAATAATCTTTACTAAAGGTACACTTACCTTTAGTCACGTCTCATGGTTTTCATCTTCATGAACAGCATAAAAATCATGGGAGGAAACAATAGTGTTTGGGGGTTTTGAGCTGATGAAGAGTGTAAGATGTGGTTGAAAAACTCCAGAAAAAGCTAGTCAGGGGACCTTGAGTTAAGATTATTTTCACAAAGTACTATTTCCAAGGTTAAGAATGAACTTTCTCTCTCAAGTCATAATGCGCTTCCACGGAAATGATATGCAGAATAAAGCACTAGAATATAATTTGCACAATATTAGTTATTTTGAAAGATGATTTTTAATATATAATGTTCCCCAAGAGTTGTTGTGACAGTTGAATATTTGTCTTCCTTATTTCAGTATCTTCTTTCATCCATTTTTTTTTATGTCTCTCACAAAGAAAACAACTGTGCTGTAACCGAAATCCCCCAATGCAAAGCTCACTTCACTTTTCAAACCTGTCAGAGTGAACACAACAGAGTCCTCATCAATGCCAACCTAGAAAAGTCAAGTCTCATATACTGTATCTTCACTGTGGCAAGATTGGGCAAATGCTGTTACATTTAGAAGAGGGAAAAAAAAGAAACATTCTTACTTGTTCCTTCTTGTCCCTAACCGTAAAATCTCTTAATCATTACTTGCTTTTGATATTTTTCTATCAATATATGTATAACAATATGGCAATTTTACCCAATATCACATAATAGTAATCAAATTGCTTGCAAATTTTCTGCTGTTATTTATTACAAACAAGTCTTCACCCACCAAGAACTTAAATAATGTGTTTTGTTTGTTTTAATGACTTTTGTCTCTGAACTATTTATTTGTAATATTTTGTAAAACAATATCACAATATGGCCAAATCATCATCATACAATACAAAAACCATATATTATTGATAACCTAATTTATCGCCCAGCCCTCCTTGCTAGTCCCTAATACCTTATAGAATAATATAATAGTGTAAATTCTAATATATATTAAAGGGAAACTCCAGTATTTTTAAACATGGGCCCTATTTTTTACAAATTTTGGGGTCGAAATGACATACTTACCAGAAGTTTTTGAATTGGTTCAGTAGATCGCCTCCACTGGCATCCGCGAACGGGCGGCAATGACTGCAACATAATCCTTGCGGGCAATTACGCCCGTGAAAAGTGCGTCCACTAAAAGTGCTTCTTTTTGCCACTGACAGGCTCAGACTGTTATTCAAAGTGTGTGACAACATTATGGAAAGGATCCCTACAGAAACAGACCGTTTTGTTAAAGAGTAAGATTCTTTCGTCTTTCTGCAACAACTCAACCTCTCGCGAGATTTCAGAGCGAGACTTTTCCTTGAGTGAGACTCTGTTTCTGGTCAAACAAAAAGGATCTTACTCTTTAAAGCTGGGGTAGGCAAAACCTGTGCAACCTATGCAAAACCTTCCACCTCTCTCTCTGTTGCCTTGTATCACTCCGCTAAGCCCCTCCCACCAAACCCACAACTTTGACCGGCAGCAGAAGGAATCAGTTCCCCTGCGCAACCTTATCCCTCATAGTGCTCACTCTCCACGGCGTGAGCCTCACCGAGACCGCGGTCCCTCTTGCCGCGACTTGTCTTCTGAAAGACGCCCCTCCAGCGCTTCACGGCCGCATAGCAGAGCGCCCCAGGCTTCAGAGGTAGCTGCAACGCCGTCCACCAGCGGGATGAAAGGCTAGTACACCACATACATGCCACTGTCTCCCATCAAAAGTTATTCTCCACTGTTTGTCATCATGCCTCTTTACCACTTGTCGTTACGAGCGCCATGGCATCAAACGTAATGAGCCTGAAGCTCCGTGTGGAGCCGGGACGTGTTGTTTTGTACTATACACCGCTATAGGCAAAGGAGGTGCTGGACATTTATCACAAGTTGCAGGATTTTCCGCAACTGAATCAGGCTTTCACCATCTGAAGGGACGTGTACGTGCGTCTGCCTTTGTAGCTCAGCCACCATCTCTCTGAAATAACCCGTAATTGGCTAAAGTCTCCCATCACAGGTTAGATTTTCTGAAGCCTGAAAACAGAGCCAAGAGGGGGGGCAGAAGTAGAGGTCTGCTCGCAGACCAATTGAATTACAATATACTGCACACTTATTATGGAATTTTCACCCAGTGACGCCAAAAAATACTGCCTACCCAACCTGTGATAAAGCAGTTTGTAAAAATAGGGCCCATGTTTAAAAATACTGGAGTTTCCCTTTAAGTTCAAGTTCCTCAACAGTGATCGTACATAATGCATATTTTTGAAACAGGACAATACAACAATGGAAATATGGCCAAACGGAAGAAATGCTCACTGGATAACAGTGATTGAAGCTATCCTGAAGATATGTTGTCATACATGGTCTGGCAATTGCAGGGGTTTGTGTATCATAGCTCTGCAAGTGCTTTCCCACATCAGTGCTCATAACAATGCGAGAAACAAACCGCATCCCGGGAAAGATATGAAAAATAATTCTTATGTGCAGATAAGAGCAGTAATACTAAATTGAACATGAAGGACTGCAGTGTGAACCTGGTCTAAGTGTGGGCATCCACGCTCTCAAACAGCATCACATATATATTGAGAAATGAAATGGTGCCGAAAGCCTCGCAGACTTCCATCATCTTATGGTAAATATTCCAGCTTTTATCAGCGCCTGAGAGGTGCACCGCTGTGCACAGGGCAACTACAGTCCACGACTGAAAATTAGTTTAATGGCAGAAAATATCCGAGAGAGAAAAATGAGAGGTTTTTCATCTCTCTTGTCCGTAGGTCTTTCATTGTTCAGCATAGAAAATTGGTTTAGGTAAGACTGTAATCATTTATGTCTTAAGTGAGAATGTACAGCCAATCTCCTTTATGAGTTTGGGTGTATGTCTGAGCATACTGATTCAATAGCACAAGAAGAACAATAGGTGGGAGAGTGATCACTTTCTAGGTTTTCTCATTTTCTGGCTCTCTGCTGGAATTATTTCAACATTTTGACAGTTTGATTGGAGAGGGTTTTCACAACGGCTGTTTGCCCCTGAAGTTTTGTGAAGCGGTGGAAGCTGTTGTCAAACTGGGAATGGTCCAAAAGTCTGGTCTACAAAATTAGGGACATGTTTAACAAAAATGATTTGTGTCCAATGCTTACACACAGATTGCAAATTGTAGCACCATCACGTTTCACAAATGATTGTTGCTTGAAGCTTGCACATTAATCCGAAATGGCTCATGGTCATGTGTGAGTCGTATGGTGATTGTTGTTCTCATTAGTGAAATGTGTCAAAATGAGAAAAAGGACGTGATCTCATGTTGCAAATTGCAGCTTGCATGTTGCAAATTTGATGAAATGGTCCCCAGGACAGGGGAAACAGGCATGGGTGCTCATGGCGGAAAAGTGTGTTTGACACAGTGACAGTATAGAGACTGAAAAACAAGACATGGTTTACAGAGCGAAAGTGTTGTAGAAGCAGGTTCAGGCTCTGTCAGAGGGTCAGAACCTGGTTGAGGAAAAGACATGTTTCAGAGGTGGACACTGGCAGAGATGCGTTACCAGTCTCTAGCAGAGAACCTAACAGCGGGCATCTGACAATAGAGGTGCTGAAGTGCTTGGCAGCTCTTAGTCTGCAGAATGGGGGCCACAAAGTTGATGTGAACCCTGGAACCAAGAGGAACCAAAATCCAAGAGCGCACAAATGATGCCTGCTGGCACTTAGGCTGCCTTTCCAGTTTTTTTCTTAAAAGCCTGGCAGGCTTAATGAAAGGACACAGGTAGAAATCTTGTAGACACAGGTGCAGGGGACAGCAAGTTGCTTAGAGGATCCAGAAAAGCCCGCTTACCAACAGGGTCAGAAGTTGCAGTAGCAGCAATGGCTGTGACACACAGCTCATGGAGGCAATTAGGGGACTTTAACCCGATTGTCAGGATTTGCGTCAAAAATCGCTTCTCCCTTAACTCCGTGAAATCTGAACACACAAACACGTTACACATATTTTTAGATTCAGTGGGACGTACACTTGCACATCCATGAATCTGCTCAGAAAAAAGAAGCTTATAACTCCAGACTACAGGGATGACAGGGGGTGTTGGCGGCCCACAGTCTCGGACTTTGAAATCTCCACCACCAAGTGCCAGTTGTTCCTAGTAGTGATTAGTAATTCTTTTGGACAAAGCATTGTGCTTAACTACTTTTGGCTGCTGCTGCGATGTTTGCCGAGCATCACCATAATATTGTGAGTGGTGATGGACAGGTCTCTGTGGAGACATCCTATTCCCCAATAAAAGATCACAAGCTCAGCCTTTTGAGGGGCCCAGAACCGAGACTTGTGGAACCCCTGTTGCCATGCTTTGAGTTCAGACATCGAGATATTTCCCTGGACAAGTGAAAACTCTGACCTGCTGTTGGAGCCAGATGAAAAGTCAGGGGGTCACAAGTCAGTAGGCTTCGTGCTCTGGGGAACATGGATGTGTGACAAAACAATCTCATGGCAATCAATATCTGCAGCTGGAGGGTTAACTGGCATCTTCTGATTTACAGTAGTTTGTGATGTGTGTCTCCTCCTCTTTCTCTGCATTTATTTCTCTTCCTAGTTCTCACCATGTGGCCTGTATCACCACTTCATTCCCTCTTATGCATCGTTCTCTTTGTTCTTGTTCCAGCTCTCTCTGTGTGGCTGGTATATGGAGCTATAGAAAGAGGTGCGAGCTCTTTGATCTTCAGCTGGAGCTCGGATGAAGATTGTCAGTGAAGTTGCATATTTACTGGTTCAGCATTTGATTTTAAGTAAACATGGGTGTAGATATTTGCAATATTGACCAATTAACTTACAAAATTATAATATACAGTGTTGTAGTGTTTCACTGGTGAACCCAATGAAAATTATCACCAACTCTGCAGCTTTGAGCCTCTTATCACCCAAAATATTTACAAATGTTGCCTTATCTACCGTCTTTACTACAGCTTTGCACCATTATCCAGCCTTATAATCTCTCTCCCATCATCTCCTCTTCTTTTTCTCCTTTCACCTTCCATCTATTGCCCTTTCATCTCTGCACATCTCTTCTTCACCCCTCATATTCCCCTCTCATCTCTTTCCTCTCACCGGCCTCTTCACTTCTCGTCCTTCCTCCTCCTCTCTGCTCTTTTTATCGCCTGCTCTTATCTTTCATTTTCTCTGTTCTGTCTGTCATGTAATCTCACGT
This sequence comes from Macquaria ambigua, assembly GCA_008360985.2. Taxonomy (NCBI): domain Eukaryota; kingdom Metazoa; phylum Chordata; class Actinopteri; order Centrarchiformes; family Percichthyidae; genus Macquaria; species Macquaria ambigua. The sequence continues at coordinate 49,941 of VMKM01002962.1, forward strand.
CATTAATAACAGCCTCCTCTCGTTAACTCCCACCTCTCCAGTTACATCTCTTTTTGTAATCTCACCTTGTCGGTCACCTAGCTCTCCTCTCCTTCACTTTACCCCTGTATTTTTGTAATTTCTCCTCTTTTCTAAAGTTCACTAAGATGGCTGTTCTCCGCTCTGCAATCCCCTGAGTGCTTTCTCGTCTCCCCGGTGCTCTAGGGCATTTTTCCTCAGACTATTAGCTCAAGGAAAAGCATCTTCAATAGGCTGGAAAAATCAAGCAGGAGAGGATGGGGAAAGAGAAAAAAGTGTCTTCATTCTTTTTGCATCATTACAATATCTGAAATGTTCAGTAGATGTTCCTTCACATAAAATAACTGTCGCAGTCACTGATTTTTTACTATTATTTATTTAATTCGACAGGTATTAGCCTTTGGCAGAAATACTTATAGCAATTCCAAGTGCTTTAATGCATTAAAAAACTTTTAAAAAATTAAAATACAGTATAAAATGTGTCAAAAGATCAAAACAGAGAAATAAACAGTGAAGACATATTGTAAGTTCAAGGTGGGTAATAAAGAATGCTAAAGGTTCAGTCAAAGGCGGTGGAGATAAAGCATAAAAGTTTTAAACCTAAATTTAAAGGTTGCCAAAGTTCAGTCAAGTTATATATCTTATGGAAGTTTCCTCCAGTGTGGCCACTGCTGATGGTTAGTTTAGACAGTTAGAAGATCTTTACCAGATGAGGGACCAAGAGGGTTCATATTGGTAAAAGACATATATTTAGGGAGATTTATAGATTTATAAAAGCAGCCAAGCAGCAATAATTTAATGTTCTATGACACACAGGAAGCCAGTGCAGAGACCTGAGAATAGTGTTATTTTTCAGTTTTCTTTGTCTTTGTTAGGACTGCAGTAGCGCAATTCTGATTGAGCTTAATGAGTCCATGATTACACATTATTCATTATTCAGGGCTGCTGCAAAGACTGGGGCTTTATCTGAAGCTATTGTAGTGTTAGGAGGCGTTGAGTCGACTCAGCACGCAGAGACCAAACAAAGAGACTTAATAAAACAGTTCGGCACAGTTTATTCATAGAACAGGTAACTCAGGTTCACGCAGTAACTGGGCTTGAGAGCGCAGGCAGGCAGATAGCGTCGACGTCAGACCAGTGCCGGGGAAACTGAGTCAGGGTGACACTAGTCTGCACGAAGAGGGTGGCGAGGCAGGAGCAGAGCATAGGTCCTGCCCAGGCAGAGAGCTCCAGGAGCTGGTCCATGTGAGTCAACAGTACAATCTGGCAACGCTGATGAGGGAGACCAGGACTTAAGTACTGGCAGAGGTGATTGTAAATTGGACGCAGCTGTCGTGATTGAGCTGCTGCAGCCACCAGCTCCAGACCACGCCC
>VMKM01002963.1:0-51319 GCA_008360985.2 Macquaria ambigua
CATAATATATATATATATATATATATATATACTTACATGAAATGTACAGATGATAGAGTTTATGCCCCTTTGGTCGACTTAACCTTTAAGTGGTGACGATGTTAACACTAAATCCACTGTATGTGTCCCCTATAGACCCTTTAGTACACACTAAGTTGAGTGATAGTAGGATACTGGCAGTTTTGTGCTGGGTGAATACCAGGGGTGTACTTTCCCTGTACATAAGTAAAAGGTGTTTCCCAAGGGCATACTTTGTGCAGACTGAAATCACTCCACAATAGAGGAATACAGGAGTTTCTCATCTCAAATAGTTCCTAGAGTGTTCTTGGCTATATAAAGTTATATATATTTTATTTTCAATATGTGTAGAAATAACAAAATGGGTAGTTTATTTTTATTACATGGCATGTAATAAAAACAAACTGTCATGACTAAAACCTTAGTCTTTTTTCTTTTGGTTATGCTACTATTACTCAACGTGTTGGTATGTGTTATGGTAGTGTTGGAAACATCATTATAATGATGTACCAAGAATGTTTGACTGATATCTGTATGTACTTAGATGTACTGTATGTACAGGTAAGGTATCTCCCAGAAACTCACTGTGCTACCTGAACAGATTAGGGAAGTGGAATATTATACAGCAAAATGAAACCTGTGAAGTCAGTCTCCATAGATTGTGTTTAGTAGAAATTAAGGGAGCGATTGTGTTTTTCAGGACTTTGCCGATTCAATATTCCACTTGGTGAGGGAGAAGTACCGGTCGCTGGTGGGTGGCTGCAGTCCTGCGCACGCTCGACACAAATCCCTGGCAGGCATCGTAATGACCCAAGGTATGGCAAATTTCATTGACTTTTATATATCACTTTGAATTATTGAAGTGGTGCAATATAGAGGGAGTGAGTGGGGGAGGTAAAAAGAAAGAGAGAGGATGAGAAAAGAAAAGGGGAAGGAATTCTAGATTGAGAGAGAAATTATAAACTGAGGGTAGGAAGAGAGAGAGAGAGATTCCACTCCATGCTGTACCTTGCACTCGTGCAGGAGAGTATACCTTCCTGATGAATTATTGACTATTCAGAGTCTCTGAGGAGAATGAGACATGGTAGTGAGTGTCAGTCATCCCCACTGCATGCTGGACTTGCTGTGCTCAGGCAGCTTTGACAGGAGTTCCAGATGCCACAGTGGAAATCTTAACTAGATCAGCTTAAAACTTAATCTGAAACCCAACTGAGTGAGATACTGAAGGAACAATGAGGGGGAGGAAGCTTCACACTGCTGTTCTCCTGCAGCATGAAACAATGAGTTATTACTACACATTTATCTTTCATGCTTTATTTATCTTTCATGTGTGGTGTTTGTTGCACATTCGATCAGGGCCTCCCACACATACACAAGTGCACACAAAAACACACACAGACCCATACAGTATGTATGTACACTCTCACACACACTCCACATCTCTCATAACACAATAGGTGCACTGGTGCACGCTTAAACCCCAGGATGATCTCACATGAAACTTGTACAAAACGAGCTGTCATGTTTTTTTTAACCTGCTATTTTTGAAAAACTGTAGAACATTTTAACTTAACTTTTTACATAAAAATTAGCTTAACCAAAACCAGACCCTAGTCTTTGTTGTTAGTCGTTGGTGTTAGCTGGCTTAACATGTTAGCCTTTGTTGTTGTTAGTTGTTGGTGTTAGCTGGCTTAACATGTTATTAGCCGTTGTTGTTGTTAGTTGTTGGTGTTAGCTGGCTTAACACGTTATTAGCCGTTGTTGTTGTTAGTTGTTGGTGTTAGCTGGCTTAACACGTTATTAGCCATTGTTGTTGTTGTTGTTAGTTGTTGGTGTTAGCTGGTCTAACATATTATTAGCTGTTGTTGTTAGCTGTTGTTAGTTATTGTTACCTTAGTCGTTGATGTTAGCTAGCTTAACATGTTATTAGCTGTTGTTGTTAGCTGTTTTTGCTAGTCGTTGCTGTTATCTGGTAATGTTTTAGACAGGAGTGTATGTTTTGTGAGGACAGTTGATGTAGCTGAGGAAGATTGTTTGGTGTGCTTGGTGGGCTAGACCACATGTTACCGGTGATAGCAACATGCTAGGTAGCTTGTTGTCAGCTAAAATGTTATTAGTTGATGATGTTAGCTGGTGATGTTATAGACAGAAGTGAATATAGCTTGCTTCAGAGGGCTGTGCTGAGTGTGTGGATGCAGGTAAAGAGAGGTGTGGTTCACACTGTTGAGCCTTCTCAGTGTCATGGGTCCAACTCAACAAAACACTGTTGAGAGGATGCCCACCTGATGATCCTGTATACTTGCCTGCACTCTTACAAACATACACTGGTGTACTAGATATGCAGTGGGCCATGGTATTCGGATGATGCCTATGAAGTCATTTGGGCCAGCCATTGTAGTCAAATGAGATTTTAATGTGCAAAGGCAGTTTAAATGTACATTAGGTCAGGACTGGAGAATGGTGTCACCTGTCAGAGGGCTCAGTAGATTTATGACAGCACAGCATGATACCCACTGCAGGGCCTAATGATAGGTCAGACATCATTTAACATGAATACTGGGCTTGCATAGGAACTTTTAGCACATTTCACATTGTGTAGTATAACTCACCAAAATAATCACCTTAACCCCAAGAAATAGAACCAAAACTAAAATAAACAGGTTAGGCAGCAATATTAGATAGAAAGACATACAGTAGAAGTAACATAGGGCCTTCATTTTTTGTTGGATAAAATACAAAAATGACCACATACACACACAAATGCACACAGGTCTGCACATGTGGAGTGCTGACACACAAATCCATGCACACACAGAGAGGAGTGTTATCTCCCTGTGTGGCTGCAGGCTGTGGGGGTGCAGGGGTCAGTGAGGAGGGATTGGTATCTCTGCTGTCTTTGGAGTGCTGCAGCTCATCAGTTTAGACTTCACTGAAACCGGCGCTCATCCTGACCTAATCCAATCCCTCTCCTCTCCCTCCCAGTAATTGCTTCTGTTTGTTTATTAATAGCACACGTTATCTTCAGAGATCCAGACGTAGGGCTGCCAAGTATTCACAGTGAGGCGGCGGCGGCAGCAGCAGCAGCAGTGTGGTGGCCAGCGTCCGTACAGTCAGACACCAAACTTGACAGGAACATTGGGGAGTCCTGTTATGTTTCTCCCCTCCACCCACCCTCCTCTCTCTGTGTGTCTCATGCCTCTGCTTTTGCCTCAAGAATATTAATCAGGGGGCGCCCTGGTAGCCTAATGGTTAAGGCGCGTACCACATGACCGCAACATCCACGGTCCGAATCCGGGACCTTTGTTGTATGTCGTACCCCTCTCTTTCCCCATGTTTCCTGTCTCTCTCTGTCGCTGTTGCCCAAAATTGCCCAAAAAATAAGAAAGAATATTAATCAGCGTCCGTCTTTGAACCATAGACAGACAGCGAACCCCCCACCCTTGCTGGAATCCCGCCGAGACAGTTGAGCCGCAACCTGAGTGAGATTAGCCTCGCCACCAGGCTGAGAGTTGCGAGACGACTGCCAAAGTAAACCACCAGCACACATTGTCAAATAGTGTGGAAAATCTCATTTGAATCGATCTGAGATAGCATTGGGTGCCTGGAGATGGTAAACAGTGTTCAGATGTGCTCAGAGACATGAAAAATCAAGAACGTCCACGTGGAAAATGCTAAAAAGACCCCCCTACCTCCTTTATTTTTTTAAAACTTGTTTGTTGGATGGGATGAGAGAATCTTCTTCTGAGGCCTTTTTATTCAGGAGGGTGATGAGACTCCGAGTGGGGAAAAATACCATAGGGACTCAAAGAAAAAGATGAGAGCAAAGGGTTTCAAACAAGTTGATTACAAATGGCGGTTAAGCTAGGGTTCTTAGTCTGCATATCCATTTTCAAATAGGGATTTTTCTTTACTCTTTATCTGGTTTTCCGGCTGCTGCAAATTTTAACGTTCAATAATCACATCCGGCAACAAAACAGCTTGCTAAGAGGCATAAAAAATAGTAGAGATGTGCCCAGGGTGGGTTGCAGCAGAGAGAGAGATTTGAGAGCTTCAGCAGCATTTCACAAAGACACCCTTATATGTTCAGAGCGGTTGTCTGTTAAAGCTAATAAAGATTCAACAGGGTGCATTCTCTACTCTTGCCAAGTTGTTGTTGTTTTTTTTCCTCTGCAAGCGCTGAGCATTTTCAGAGATTTTCTGTGATTCAAACGACACGCGTTGGATGACATTCAGTGCAATCATCCAACATCTAGTGATGAAAGAACACATGAAAGATAGAATTTATGGAGCTCAACCTAAATGGCATATAAATTAGTTTACTAAAGGTTGACCTTGAGAGCTCATTCGGCTTCAGAAGAAAATGTTTTAATGTCTGCTTTATGGTGCTCAGAGATAATGGGTGGCTTATTAGGAAACATTTTTTCCTGTTTTATAACCATAGAGAATAAAGGAATTCAGATAAAAGCTTTGCAGTGTCTGTCGGTTGCAGTTGCCTTGTGTCATAATGGATCACTTTAAAGTTCATGGTCATGTCATTTATATGGATTTTTCTGTTTGACTCTCCCAGTGGTTCCTAACAGTAATTGCCAGTAAAGTATTCTTAGCAATTTGTCCTCACTTTTCTCTTGAAATATGTAATTTCTTTTTTGTTGAGGCTTTATCCCTAATATCTTGTAGGCATTTGCTTCAGTTGACCATGTATTTCTGGAGTGGCTCACTGGTTAGCATTGACCAAGTTTACGAGGACCGGCTGGAACCTTTCTATGTGGAGTATGAAGGTCGCGTTTGCATGAGTACCTCCAGTTTCTTGCAGTAGTGAAAGATCCTTCACTCAAGTAAAAGTAAAAATACAAGACTGTACAAATCCTCTGTAAAAGTAAAAGTCCTGCGTTCACAATCTTATTTTTTTAAGCAAACAAGTATCATCACTAAAATGTACTTTAGTATCCAAAGTAAAAGTACTCATTATCCAGAATTGCCTCTTTCATAGTGATATGCATTAATATTATGTATGAATTCAGCTGAAAACAGTATTTTAATGTTGTAGATGGTCAAGGTAAATTCATTTGGACTATTTGTTTATGATGATTATATTGTGTTTTGCACTGCATCTCAATTCTCAGAGCCCTTTCATCTACTAAAACATACAGTAGCTGTCAAATAAATGTGGTGAAGTAAAAAAGTGCAATATTAACCTATGAAATGTAGTGGAGCAGATGTATAAAGTAGCATGAAATGGAAATACTCAAGTAAAGTACAAGTACCTGAAAATTATACTTAAGTAAAATGCTTGAGTAATTTTGCTTACTTTCTACCACTGGTTTCTTCCCACAGTCCAAAAGACATGTATGTCAGCTGTTAGGACTACTCTTACTGATCCAAGGCACTGGCCTCAGAACTGGACTTGGTCCTTGGGTGGTGCACTATGGCTGCCCACTGCAAATAGTTAGGATGGGTCAAATGTAAAGGACATACACTATTTTCTCATGATGAATAATGACATACAACACAGTGGAAGACTTGATACATTATTGGGTTGGGATTCCTACATATTTTAAGTGTGGATAGTTAATGTCCTTATTAGCATTTTTTAGCATTCACGAAGCTCAATTTACACATCATGAAGGGTAGTATTCAGCCTGTGAAAACAGGTTTCTTCTGTAGCTATCCAGGGAGCTTTCCGATGTTTGAAAAAATCTCAAGGCCAAGCTTGAGACTTAAATATTTAACAGAAAGCAAACTGGAGGTGTGGAGTTTGAAAGATGTATGTAGGAAGTAGGGGAGGTGAATGAAAGATGCTACTGAGTTGCATTATGGGATTTGTAGGATTCAGTGTTTTGGAGCTTGACACTTATTAGAGACTAAAAGTCTGTATATCTCAGCTCCACCCCTGCCCCATATGGTGCGTAGCCATTGATTTTAATGTTCCCTTTTCCCTTGTGTGTCCCTGGGTGACATGAATGACCTTGCTGCACCATACTTTGTTTTCCCAGAAGAGACCAGCCCCTTCAATCAGAGGCCCGGCCTCTTAAATCAAAATATAGATTTAGGTGAAGAGGCTGTCTGGTCTAACAGCCTAAACGAGTGGCTCACAGTCTGCTGCAGAGCTGTGTAATGTAGTGTGATGCAGCCTGGTTGTGAGAGGCCATTTTGCCAACATGCAGACAGAGCAAGTGGAGAACCAGTGTTGTGGGGTGGAAGTAATGCAACATTAAGCAGAAACACACGAGGTGATACATATGCTGTTGCTGTTTGATGAATATGATGACTTACATTCATACGTAAGAAAAAAAACTGGTTCAAAAAAATATTTCCAGATTGTACATGCAGCTAAAGAGTTATAGTTAACAACGTGTAACCTCAATGCAGTTTTACCCTGGTTGTAATGTCTTGCTTTGTTAAAGGAGACACTAGGCTCTTTTTTCGGGACACAGTGCAGGAGGGCATTAGGAAGAATACATTTAGTCACAGGTGCTGACATCAGTCATGACCAATAAAATTACCTCACTGCCTTATTTTGAAAGCAGTATGTCTATGCCACAGCACTCAAGCAATTTTGTGATGGATGGAGCAGTGTGGACTGGATCTGCCACAAAAGCTTCTCTCAAGAGGAAACCAGAATCCCCATGGCTGAATATAATGTAGATTCAAAAAGGTTAAATCAGCCGACTTAGCCTAAAAAAAAGGCTGGTAATATCTTGAATATGATTCTTTTGGGTGTCAGTCACTTGAATATGAGTGCAATTTGCTCACTTTTTTGATCTGGTCGGCGGGCAATGCCTGCGCAAATTCCCTTTAATTCTTGACAGGGAAATTGCACTGCTTTGCTTGATTGTTACCACACCCCCTGCCTCACTTTCCCCTCCACTTAGGTGCAGCCAAGTTCAGGAGTAGTCATCAAAAGACCGGGTTAAAGAAATACCTATGTTCACCTGACAAAAAAAGTCTCTGTTCCATGTTCTGTCACAAAGTGTGTTTACCTCCTGAGTTGCCATAGAGAGGCAGGCAGTGTGTGCTTTGTCATTCTGTTGAAGGCCGTTGACAGTATTGTGCACTGAACAGTATAGTGCAGTTGCCATAGTGAGTAGTTCCAGGTCTCAGTCTGTGATGTACATGCTTTTTGACAATACTGTTATCCTGGGGTGTGACATCTTTGAATCACCAGTAACAGATGTATTTGTGTGTGAAGAGTGCCTCAGGCCTTTGACTCTACTCTACCTTGTTCCTTTTGACCCTCTCCTTTTGTATTTCTGTGATGCAGCTGATTATTCCTGGTTTAAAAACAGCACACTGCCTGTGGGGCTCTCCATCTCTTCTGTGTGTCTCTCTCTCTTTCTACCTCTCTCACTGTCTCTCTCTCTCCCTCTTTCATTCACCTCTCCTACTCCTCTCCTCTCTCCTGCAAACTGAAGGCAGCCTCACTGCCAATTTCATGGCAGGGTAGTGAGCAGCGCAGCAGAAATTATCCACTGCAAAATTGATCTAAACAATTGCAAAGTGGAACGGCAAGGAAAAGCAGGAGAATGAAATTGGAGAGTCTGTTACCTTTTTGAACTTGCTTTATCACCGAGAAGGAATTCGGGGTGCATTGCTTACAGAGAATGCCAATAGTTGAACTCATGATATAGAGATTTTATGGTGCTGTACAGTCATAAATATTCTATGTTTTCTGTGCTCTTTTCTAGACCTTAATTTACTATTCCTCCATGAGTGATATTTACAGCAAAAGGTACTGAAAGATGCTTTAAAAGATTGGTCCAAGTTGTGTATACAGCATGTGCATAATTCTGTTAATGACCTGTTTACACGCCAGCAAAGATGTGATGCTAGTAAAACGTGAGTGAATAAATGTATATAATGACTCATTAGAGGAGTAGTGAACAGGAACCATTATTATTTACGACAAGAGCATTTACAACACTTTTTCTAAATTCATAGGCAAATTCACAAAAGTATTGCGCAGCTTTTGCAGCAAATTATGTGCTATTCATGGTGCTATCAGCGGCCACAATCCATTCTTTGTGAATTCGCCCCTTAGCATCCTCAATTGTTGCTTTGGAGCATGTTTTAACATTTGATTTTGGAAAAAGGATCTATCCAAGCCAGTCCAGAAATATGTCAAAAGGTCCTGAAAACAAATCTGGCAAGAGGAGTCTTATAATATCTAATCTTAAAGAGCAACCAACACTGGCAGTCTCTTATGTAGATACATTTTTACTCAGAATTAAGGATACAGTATTAGAGACTCTCTTTGCTCTTTAATCAATATTTTTATATTTACAATGGATCGCATGTCTACTTGTATGTGAAAGGTGTCACTTATCACCTGACTCTGCATTTCCCCTCAGCTCTACTGAGCATTTTAGCCTCGTTCAGCTCAGTGTCTTGGTTTTCAGGCCCGCAACTTTACTGTTTTGGTTCACTCTCACTGCTCTCATCAGTGTCGTTTTCAGCCACAGCAGGCAGCTGCAGCTTTTTTTTCAGTGAAAAAGCTCTAAAAACCCAGTGTACACTAAATACACAGCATCAAAGAAAGAAGAAGACAAACAAAGCTAGTGCCTAGCTGGTGAACATAGTGGAGCATTTAGCAGCTAAAGAGACAGACATTTCCTTCAGGAGTTGGTACAGACCACAAACAGAACTAAAAAACAGGGAATATTGGACTTAAATTCACAGAGTGACCAGAAACATGACTCCAAATGAATGCTACTTTTTTTGTGCCTGCTGGATGAGTAAATATAAACTATTTGTTAACAACTTTGCCATATCAACGTGAAAGGTCAGCTTGGTTCTGCTGTCCCTACATAGCAAAAAAATCAGTTATTGCAGGTTTATGTAATACTGTCCACTACTCTTTAAGATGAATATTATTTGTTTTCCGCTGTAGTTTCCAAAGTAAAAGTTGGAACTTGTTCCACCCTACCTTAGACTTTCCTTTCTTCATCTCTATGCTCTTTTTTTCCTCAACTGCCCACACACACACCACACACACTCTTCCCTCCCTTAACTTTTTCCTCCCTTGCCCTCCTTCCCATTCCTCATCAGTGGAGGTGTCAAGACTCCACCGCCGCAGTGCCATCTGGGCCGAGGCTGATAAAAGCTCATGTGCCGGGCCGGCGACGCCTGCAGGTCTGCCAGAAGCCAGCGAGGCCTGACTTTCAGAGGCGATGGGAGAGATTTGTGGCACCCAAGGAAGGAATGGCATGCCGTTACCATGCTGATCCAGCCTCTCCCCCCTCTGCACCACCTCTGTCTATCTGTCAGTCAGTCGGGCTCTCACATGGCCCTGCACTGGCCTGAATCCTCACTGAGAAAAGTGTCTTTTTGTCAAAGGAAAACCAACACCAGACCGAAGGACTTTGTGATCTATGATCTCTCTCATGGCATTTGCTTCATGTCTCACATTGAGAATGCTGCTTGGGTGAGATGGGTTAGAAGCTCCTATCATGCTGTCCTAGACAGAATTGGATGGAACCAAGGTCGTAAGTGTCAGAGAGGGTAAAGACCATTCCCCCATAAATTTGGCTGACACCAAACCAATGCTCATTCAAAAAACTTGCAACAGCAAATTTCTTCCTCATTCTCTAGACTCAACTGTCTTTCCGGGACCTAGCTTAACTCCACCAGCAGAAAACTCAGCAATGGGCACATTGTTCTCAGTCTGCATGGTTCCTCAGGAGAATGGCATGTACTAGTCTGTCACTATTGGTTTCAGCCACTAATTGTGCGAAGTAGCTTTACTTTTTACAGTTAGACAAAATAAGTAGCAATAGTCCCTCAAGTAGCAATACTTGTTATTGTTAAGCACACATGGTAGCTAGGAAGGTTAGTATTAGAAATATACAACCTCAAGGTCAGTCAGTTAGTCAGTCAGTGAGTCAGTGATGGTCCTGCAAGAGAAGGAGAACCTCCTCTTTACTTTAATAACATCCCAGGACCTCAATCTTTGGTGCAGCTCTCACGTAGATGCGAAAAAGTTGAAATGGGGAAGGATGATAAGGCTGTGAAGTATACTCAGGAAGGTGCATGCCATCGCTCCTGTGGTTCAATGCTAGACATTTGCTCAGGTTGTGCTGTTCTGAGTAGGGCACAGACAGTCCGTCATGCCCCTTTTAGGGTACCGATTCCTAAGCAGCCAGCAGTTCCACTCAGGTGGTGGAAGAAGCAGCAGACCTGATAGCCTCCTTTTGATTTGGAGAGCAGGTCTGGTTCTCTGCTGTGTTTTCTAGGCCTTCATAATTGCATCCCAGTATACCACCCAAAGAAAACATATCAGGTTTGTTTCTCAGAGGATAAACTATCAGTATCTAGTCCAACCACAAAGTCACACAGAAAGCATCTGTTGAACTTGGGTTCAAGGGTAAATATGGCGAAAAGTGTCCTCCTTCCTTTTCTGGTTTTAGACTCAGCTCACTCCAGTGAGCAGCTGAATGTGAAGAGGTAAATTTCCGCCAGCCCAGTTTATAGGTGGAGGGTCTCTTCCCTCGCTCACTCCTTGGATCCAGCTAATCCTGGCTGGTGTGGTGTGATAGGAGCTTCTGAAGAGACGCTCATTCATGCTACTCAGAGAACTGTGGTTATGGAAATAACCCAGAGTTATCTGTCAGAATGACCTTTTTACCCTGTTCTCCTCCTCTTATGTTTTCTTCTTCTTTTCGTTTCACTGTGTGAGCAAATGGAACTCTTCCACCTTGTTTGATCAAGAGAAGTGACCAACTTCACTCTGAGGTCTGTTTTGCGATCCATCCATCAGTGTTAATGGTTGCATTTTATTGGCTTTCAAAATGTCTTAGTGCCAACAGAAATTGTTGTGTCTTATCAGTTCCTGTCTTTTTTTAATTGCTAGTTTACTCTAAAAAATACTTGCCTTGGCATGAAAATGTTTTATACAAAGTAGATCTAGGAAATTTTTGGTAAACTTATGCCAAATGTATATTCACTACTTCCTTTTGGCCAAGTTGGCAATGTCTAAAACTGTTCAAATGTGCACAACTGCAGAGTGTGGCGACACACTGAACATGACCTTCTTGATGGAAAATGCCTTGCCTTGTGGCAACTGTAGCTCCGACGCCTCTGCCCTGTACAAATTAGTCCAAATATAATGCAATAAAAAAACGGGATGGATGAAAGACATCTAGGGGGTCTGCTGTATGTTTTTCGAAGCCAACATGTGTTTGAAGTCCGACATGGGATTTATTCATGTCCTCTTCCAAAACTAGTCTTTATCGATTATGCATCAATATATTACAACCCTTGTTTTCACCTTTGGCCACCTTACTGTTGGTTTCTTGTTGATAATTTTAGCAATCTAAGGAATTTAAGTCTGTTTTCTTCCTTTGTGAATGTCTGTGTGTGTTCTTGAACTTCTTTCTTAATTATGACAAAATGCCTCCCACAGAGAGAAAGGTGAGGAAGGACATGCATTAGGTATTAAACACTGAGGGGTTACTATTAAACTCATTGATTAAGGAATCAATGCAGTCAATGGAACGTATGACGAGCACAATAAGGTGAACATTTGTCTGTGTGTAATTGTTCAACAGGTCTCGACCTGAGGCACGCCCAGGTGGTGGTGTTATCCACGGGCACCAAGTGTATCAACGGGGAGTATCTGAGTGACCAGGGACAAGTGGTCAATGACTGTCACGCTGAAGTCACGGCCCGCAGAGCTCTGCTACGCTTCCTCTACTCTCAACTTGAACTCTTCTTGAGGTAAGAGATCTGTCTTCTGCTGTATCTTTAAGACGCACAGACATTCTTCAAGTGCTGTACTTACATTTTCTGCAGCTTTAACACCTGTGGTATTTACATTCTTAATCCCCTGAAATAGCCAGATAATGCTTGCTTATAACTAGTCGATTGGTAGTCTGGCAGGCTGGCTTATTATTTAAAAATAAATCGCCTTCACCTCATGCTTCTTTGCTGACCATATACAGTATATGTGAACTGACTTGGAGAAAACTACTACTCCCATTTCAGCCAATACATTTTTTTTCTGCTCTGTAAATCACTTGTCCTGTGTTCTCCTTTGAGTAAAAAAAAAAAAAGAAACCAAAAAGGAGATTTTTATATTTAAAAAAAAAAGTATGTTTTATTTGTTCTGGTTTCATGATGGCACCACCTATTTTTATATTAATTCCACAGAATACTGTGGATGGATACCTTATTTCAATACAGCCAATCAAATCTTGCATAAAGCAGTAACATCAGCGTTCTATCATAGGCAGAGCAGACGCAGACAGTCACACTGAGCCAGACAGCAACCTGCTACACAACACAACAGGACTCCAAACAACCCAAATTAGTGTTCCTGCTTACGTCTCCTTATCTAACTTACAAACATGACCACATGTCTTGTCCTGCACCTTAGGTTGCTGAAAGAGCCACCAAAGACACATTCACCAGGGAAAAGTGCACTGCTAACATGAGTTTGCAGTCTAGATAGCTAATTAGCTGCAACAGCATGTAAACGTACCTGCAAATGTCACTTCAGTCTGTTTAGATGCTGGTGTGGTTCTTACTCTTAAATACCACTAACAATACATTGGCCATAACATGTAGGCTACAGCGCAAGTAGTGCCTACCATGTAACACCGGCACTCTGGCAGCCTGCCAGCTGCTGTCAGTCAAACACAGACAGGGAAACACCCCTCCAACCAGCTGAGACAAAAAGGAGCATTTCTTATGTTTCCCCAAAGACCTTTAATAATTAAAAAACTCTTTAAAATACATTTAAAACATACGTTGACATTATTTTTGACTACAAAAAGGGATGACTAAATGTGATTTCAGTTGGACTTTAAAGTGGCTAAATGTAAGCTAATATTAGCTAACTTAAGCTAGATATTGCAGTGTGACATTACTGAGTCAGTTAAATTACTTAATGACTCTACTACTACTACTACTACTACCTGGGATAGTTGCACTATATTTTAGCATTAACCATTATCCTGTAATTGTTGACATTGTTGGCCACACTGGCCAAATGTGACATAATAGTATAAAAAGTAAAATAGTATTAAAAGTACTCATAATGCCCCTTTCGATGTTACATTATTATATATTATAGAATTGGATTACTATTACTGATGATGTTAGGAGCATTTTGCTAATATACAGAGTACCTCAAAATTGTACTTAAGTATAGTACTTGAGTAAATGTACCCAGTTACATTCCACCATATTTAATTTATATCAATAAGTTAGACTTTTCAACATGCTGCATATGCTTTATAAACTTTAGTTACCAAGGTGCCTCCAACAATTTTAACATGCATTCCATCACATTCTGAATTACAGTATGCTTAATAGCATTACATATCTTGTTTGTTGTGACCTCCCGCACTGCAGTGCCAAAGAATGCTCTCTCCTCTATAATAAGCTCCATGGAAACAGCACTGTTTTGTTCATTAGAGACTTTTCAATAATCAACGAGCCATATGTGCGCTGTTCTCTCCAGCTAACTAAGCATACTATCACACACTCAACTGGTTCATGTTAGGGTCTCAATGGCCTATTTGTTTTTAGCACTTTTTTAAGTGTATCTACTTTGTGTGCCTTTGCAGCCCGTACAGCATGCTCTGGTGCGCACAAACTCTCACCAAGATTTTTTACCAGCATCAAGAGACAGTCTTGGTGAGATTTGACTCCGAACTGCCTCTAGTGCATAAGCATATATTATGTTTTTGAGCTCCCCTGAGGAACTCGATAGCAAGGCTGATTCATCAGATTAGTGGCTAGAAGTCTAGATCGTTGAATGTCATATTTGCATACACAGCACTGACTTTTTGTCTTAGCACAATGCTGGGTGGCAGGTACAGAGACTTTGCAGCTGAGTAAAATGGCTAATGGGGAAGATAACTCATAATGAAATGAGCAAACAAAATGCCAGAACTGCCATATTTACACTCAGTGAAAGGACATCGGAGACAGAGGAGAGGTTATATAAAGAGTGCAGTCGTGCTTTGCATTGTGATGCATAGTTTTAATATACTACGTGTACATACTTATGTGTGTGTGAGTGTTGAAAGCCTTATTGCTGCTCACAGCAGAAACAATGATTTGTAGATTTTTAGGTTAGATTATGTTTCACCTAGTTCGCCATATTGCAAGTATTCAGCTCATTGTTAATGGATTGGAAAAACTTCATATTTAGCTGTCTTAAAAACTATGATTTTATCACTAAACTAATCCATCTATCTGATTTTTAAAATCTTTTTTATTTTAGATAATGTCAGCATCTTTTCTAACGAATCATATCTGTCTAGTCTTCTTGTTACAGTATAACGTTATGCACAGATAGCAGTTGCTAGCATTAAAGGTGTGTTCAGACAGAAAGCGTGAATTTGACTGGTGGACTATTGGTGATTATGTACCCCAAGCAACCAATGTGCTGACTGCCCAGACCATGTGTGTGATCAGTGCTACGTTTCCTCACCCCAAACAGCCAATATAACAACTGTACAGATGTTAGCTTTAGCGTTAGCTAGTTAGTAACATACACATTGTTGCTTGCTGTGTGTATCTCAGAACTCAGGAAGTCCAGTTCTTTCTTTTATTTTATTTTCCTTCAGTCTCATTCTTTTCTTCCAACATTTTCAACTAGCATGGTTGCGTATTTGCCTCAGTACGCACATTTTCATCTTTCCATTGACTTTCTATGCAGTTGTACCACATCTAAACACACCATAAGAAACTGTTTACATTAATTTACAGTGCTAGTAAAACCCATGCTGCACATAGCAAATGTCTCATTTTCTTGCATGTTTGTTTTATATCATTATTTGAACTCCATTTCTTTGGTTGACCTTCATGATGACACTTTCAAATGCAAGGCATGTATAGACCAGAGGTTAAACTCACTCTCCCTGTTTCCCCTGAGACATGTGGACAGCCTGAGTAATGTCCAGGAGTCTGTCTGACAGCAGGAGAATGGACTGTGGTCAGTGTCCATCTCTCTGCGTCTCTGCCTCGCTTCATCATTGGAAACGAAAAGTGGAAATCTATTTCTCATGCTGTGATGAATGGTGCTACCTTTCTCATCAGTCTTCCTCGTACTTGTTGTCTTTTTGGGGTTTTTTTAAAATTTTATTTTTTTGCCTTTTCTCTTTTTTTGCTACTAAAGTAAAAGGCCAGAGGACTGGGAGGAGTCGATATTCGTGCGGCACAAGGAGTGCGGCTACAGGTTGAGAGACAACGTCCACTTCCACATGTACATCAGCACGTCGCCGTGTGGGGACGGGAGGCTCAACTCGCCCTATGAAATCACAACTGACCGTAAGACACCAGGCCTTTCTGTTTTTTTTGTTTTACATAGGTTGACAATGCTGGAAATAGATAAAAAATAAAGCTATTTTTAATACACATGATGCATTTCTATTTAGTGTAATCACTTTCATTTTCTCTATCATGTCATTCTCTCAGTCAGTCTCTCAGGTTTATAGGGAGATGATTTTCTCATTTTCTCTGGAAGATATTCTGAAAGCCACCGCTCTGCACTGTCAAGAAGCCGGCAACCTTTCATGTCACATTCCATCTTTGGCCTCTTTCAGCCACGCTATGCTGACTAGATGACATTTTATTGCTTACCCACTGAAAATAAATTGTATATTCATTTAGACGGTTTGCCCAGCATTTTTCTGGTGGCCTACAAGTACAGAAATGTAATCTGGACTGCAGTTTCCATCAGTAGAATGTATATATGTCCTCCCTCCTTTTATCACAGACTGAAGCTACTATTCAGCTCTAAGAATGTACACTACAGTGCAGAACATGGTGAGATTTTCATGAAACCAGTAAGGATGGAGAGAGAGGGAGAAAAGATGATGCTGTCATCGGAGAAGCCTTTGAACTTGATGTTTTTTTGGTCATTAAACCTTTTTAAATGTTCTGCAGTGCGCTCTCAGAGATTAGAAAATTACTCAGTACCTTTTCCTGACTGTTCTTAAACATTTCTGAGCTGGAAGTCGGTAGCTTAATTTTTAGCTGCTGTCACCTCAGCCGAAGCAACAGCCATGGAGGAAGAGGGGGAAAGGAGGTGAGAAGGAAGTGGAGTTTAAGCCTAAAGAAATGAGAGGTTATTAAAATGAAAACAATGATTATCTACGTACACTTTGGTCACCCTATTAGGGAGATATCCATATTGTAATTTTACTGGAAGCAAGAAAAACTATATAATTTATCCCTTTCCTCTGTTTAAATGTTTCCTTCGTCCTGAAAGTGTGGAGATTCTGTTTGTTTTTCTGATGCCATGCAGGCTGTTTACGAATACTGTATGCTTTGATTAAGAATATTAGCGCCTGTAGAGGTCATGCTGCCCTGTACACCCACATGAAACCACATGAAAGTGGTTTAAACGGATCAAGGGCCTGTGCTCTCACTAACGGGGTTAAAAAGAGCAACAATCCAGTCAAATGCTTACTTCATCAACAATTAGGCAGCCAACGGTCCCAAGATGATACATTTAATTCTCTAAAAGAAGCTATTAACCTTATTTTAAACTTTTGCTTTGAAAGGAATAGCAATATTTGTCCCCCGCTGGAAACTGTACCTGTCATCTTAATGTTAATGTTACCATAATATTGGATAAACTTTTTCTTTGTACATGCAGCTAGTTACACGTGAACACCAACAATTAGCAGCTGAGAACATCCCTAATTAGACAGAGAATGTAACACTTAAGAGCTAATGTGTGCTATATAATGACTGACTTTTTATAATATATTAAAAGCAATATTGGAAAATGATGTCTGATGTCTTTTTGACCAGAAATCTACCAAATGAAGCTGCTGATTGACATAATTAGATCTGAAACAGCTTTGTGTTATTTAGAAATAACCTCATGTTGGCTAATTAAATTGGGTATCCAGCAAAGCCGTGTAATAGGAAATGACATGATGTGGAGTGATGAAGCTCAGGCTGGGATTGTATGTGTTGTGTTGGCAGTACACAGCAGCAGACACCTCATGAGAAAGCACCGCAGCCACCTGCGAACCAAAATCGAGTCGGGCGAGGGGACAGTGCCGGTGCGATGCCGGGGGCCCGTCCAGACGTGGGACGGAGTCTTACAGGGCGAGCAGCTCATCACCATGTCCTGCACCGACAAGATCACCAGGTCAGTTCTGTCAGATGTTACCTCTGGGTTTAAAACTTTCTCACTTTCTGGGTTTAAGGTTGCATTAAAATCAAAACTCTCCCTTTATATTCTGCCTCATTTCACTGGTTGATTTTGCTATCTGTAAAGTGGGTCAAAACCAAATTGGACAAAAGCACCTTTCTGTACTGCTGCCATGCTGAACATCCTGCAAACTGAGTTATATCTGAAAGAGCCTGTTCTCTCTTGGTGAGTTTCAACTGGAAATTTAATTTGTTTTTTTGTGCTGTCCTTGCTGTCTTTTGTTGAGATTGCGTATGTTTGGCCTATCTTTGTTCAGTATTTTGCAATTTTTTGTTAATGCTATTTTATTGACCATGTCTCTCTTACAAAAGTGAAGTTTAATAGATCCACAGTTGTATATCTGGAGCATTTACCACTGTTCTCAGGTAGATAGATTAAAGAAAACAGTCAGAGGAGTTCAACAGCACTAATGCCAAAGCCCTTAAATATAATTTTCTCATTTTCTGATCCCTCCTCTTCTGAGCGTTGCCGTTATTAGTGTATAGATTGTGTTGATTTTAGTGTAAAGGTGGACACAAGACACCCTACCATACCGTAAACTCCTAACAAACCATGTGATCAACACATCCTTTCACCCAGGAGGTCTCTGGCCTACGTAAGAAAAGAAAGGTAAAGGGATTCATTGAAGGGTTAACTTTATGAGGAGATTAGCTGCCTTATGAGAAGGAGTGATCTCTGTTTAAATAAAGCATTTTAAAATGTGCTTTATGAGCCGGGCAGAGGTTTGTCTGATATTTACCTTAGCGCATCTGTGTGTGTAGGTGCATGTTTGTGTTGCCATGGGCCTTGCTGTATGTGAAATCTTTTGTAGTCCGTGTGATGACTATTGATTTCCCATATGTGACTTGAACGGCTAATCCCGTTCTAATGAATTAGTGTATTAATCACGTCATTGTTTTAATCCCCAGATCTGTAGGGCTGACCCTCCTCTAGCTAACATATTAGTCATACAACCCTTTACCCACTGTGGGCTATTTATTTATTTATTTATTAAGTACATGCCAAAATGTAAGGGCAAGGTTTCTATACTGGAATTTTAGTTGACCCCAAATTGTGCTGTAGGCTTGCTAGTGGGGCCAAGCAGTTTGGTTGTTAAATAATTTCATTATTCCAGTGCAATGTCACTTATTTCCCGTTTATTTATTAGCCTATTTACTACTGGTAACACTCGTAGTTTCCACAGTGGAGCCTGTGCATGTTCTTAAATTGTTCATGTGTCGTCCGCATGTTGGCAAGCCTGCGCGGCACAGACGGCAACGCTAAATCAGGACAGCTATGCTCCTCCGCCTCCGTTTTCACACTGTCCTCATGTGTGAGGAGTGAAGGCATTGGAGCATCTTTACAGGCAGAGGGAGACATCTACACACACACACACACACACACACACACAAATATACATATTGATATTCACTTACTGGATATTTAATCATTTGTGTAACTTTAAGTTCTAAATTTGAAATGGTGAGGTACACTATTAGAGGTGATAAGTGATGATTATATATCTATGATTAAATAAACATGTTAGTATTTTAGCTGTTCAGTCACTGTGTTAAAAGAGGCCATTTGTTCCTTGTCCAGCTTCAGAGCATCTGCTTCTGTAGGGACTGTGGACATGTCAGTCAAAATCAAGGTTGCTTTAAAGCGAGACTTTGTAACTTCTGCTAAACTGTGGCCACAAGTGTTACAGGATAAGGCTAAATGCTAAAACACAGTGTAAAAGTAGCATGATTAGAGAAAAGTTATAAAGTCAGTGAAATGTCAGTTACACAGCAATATCTATCTATCTAAGGTTTGCTAGCATTAGCTAACATTAGCCACCATAAGCTACTGGTCATACCAGACCAAGTAAGGATGTAGCAACTAAATCCTTTTACTTTGCATCAGAAATAATGTTACATAGTCCCCCTTTCAAACAGTGAGGACACATATCAAAGTAACACATAACATACTGTAAGGGCATGGTTGGTAACTTTCACTACTTATACTTTAAACTATGAAGTAATTACTTATGAGTAGTACTAGTCATAGCAGTAGTAGTGGCAGTGACACAGCTAACATACAACACCTTAGTTTAGCGTGTTAGCATGCTAACATTTGCTAATTCCCACTAAACACAAAGTTTAGGCTAATGGGACAAAGTTTAGGCTAATGGGAACACAAAGTTTTGGCCAGTGGGGATGTCACAAGGTAATTTTTCATAAATTTTGATCTGATGGTGGTGCGTCGGGGAACCATGAATGTATGAAATATTTCAATCTGGGTCAAAGTGGTGGACCATTCGACCAACATTACCTTCCCTAAAGCCTTGCTGCTAGCATGGCTAAAAATACAAAAAATTGTACAAGTAAACAATGAAGGCATTCAACAATAGTAATTCTTTACTTCCACTCTTTATGTTGCATTTTCTAACATATCTGAAATCAGTTTTTAATATAGTCTCAGTCTTTCTGCCAGGACTGGGCCTCAACAGGAATTGAACCCATGAATTTAGCTTAGTAAGCATCGCGCTGTGCCAACTGAGCCATACAGGACTACAGCTGAGCCACTGTTGTATGTGTGAAAGGATTGGCAAAAAACACACACATAGAGAGAGAGAGGAAGCGAGGGACAGCGAATGAGAGAGAGACAGAGAGGTGAACCCTTCTCCTGTGGAGCTGCTGTTAATTTGACCAATTTGATTCAGTTGGCCAGGGCTGGAGATGGTGTGATTAAATCTACCCAGGTCACCAACGGGGGTGAAAGCAATTACTTTACAAAAAAATAGAGTGACGGGGGAGGGAGAAGGGACACCCTGCTTTTCTTCCCTCCCAGCATCCCCTCCCCTCCATCCCGCCAGGCCAGACGGCAGACGCACTCTCTTTGCTCCACAGCCTCCTCTTTCCATTTTTTTTTTTTTTTTTTATATCGCTGTAAATGATGGGTGGCCGTCGTTAAAGTGAGTGGGTCACCAAGGGCCAGTTTATCAAGGTCAGGGTGGAGGGTGGAACTGAGAGGAGCTTATGACCGCAGACTCAACACAGCCCCCCCCACACACACACACACACACACACACTGCTGCAGTCTTAAAGTGATCCCCTGGATACTCTTCTTGTCCTCTGTCACACTCATTTTGCAACCTCCCATTACTTTTTTATTTCCCCACTTCCTTCAGTTCCTGCACTTTATTATAGTTAGTTCAGCTTTGACCATCGGGGATTTTAGGATCTTTGCTCTTATCATAAACATTTTTTAATAATGGGCAATGTCACACCCCATCATTGCTTTACCTGACGATCATCATTTTGTTTTCTCTAGCCAGGCCCAATGAAGCTCCTTTGCTAATATTTGATTTGAAGTCGACAGCTGGATTTAATTGAGGGGCCTAAATGGCTTTCATATAACGATGATGTTCTCAATTCCACTGCAGTTTTATGCAGATGAACACATTACTTTAATGGTCGGCGTTTACCGGGGGAGGGAAGAAAGGATAGATGTAGAGAGACAGAGAGAGAGAGAGAGGAGGTCTCTCCCCTCTCCTCTCTTTAAATTCACACACCCAGCCCAGATGGCTGTCTTTTCTTGCATGAGATTAGAAGATGTTTCTGATTCACGGTGTCGCTTTCTGGGTAAATTAATATTTCAGGCTAAACTATTTCTGTTTTGGTGGAGCACTGAGGTTGTGTGCGAGTGTGCGTGCTTTTTGGAATAAAGCTCCTCCTCTCTGTTTGAGAGGGAAGGGCAGATCTTGCTGACAGATTGCAGGTAAAGCGTAGGCGGGGGCGGCCGCTGCTTCGCGAGCACATTTAGTGATTCCCAGAAAGCCGTTGATGTTAATTGACTGCTCGGGAAGTGAAAGAAGCCGTAATGAGTGATTATTAAGTCAGCGAGAAAAAAAAACAAAACAAGCAGCCGCTGTAATTGCATCCATGATAAAGAGACATTGATTAACAAAAAGAACAATGATCTAAAAATTTGTGGCATAATGTCGAGCCTTTGATTGTGCTTTGCATACTGTAAGTTCATTAGTCCAGCGCACCGGTGAGTACACAGCAGGCTTTCTCTCTCTCTATGAAGGGCAGGAATGATAATAAACACGGTGATTATCATTTCCCATCCATAAATTAGCATCTGCTGGCTAAATAGAGGGGATTTCGACAGTAGGTGGCACATGACCAGCTGGCTACAGTATCGGGCGCCAGTGTGGCTGGCAGGATTAGCCCCACAGTGATTTTGTGTCACTTGTGGAGCTCCCTAAACAAATCCTGAGGTGGTCACCCCTAGCACTGAGCAATCGACGGAAGCCCGTGCAGTGCATTAACCTCAATGGCACTGATGAATGCGCACATGGTAATGTGTTGTTCCATGTAATGAATGCTGATGCACTGACCTTTGGCAGTGTTGTTGTTGGCGGTGGTGGTGATGGTTTGTGTCTCTGAACCAGGGAAAGTGGGAGAAGAGGAGTGTGCGTGTCTGTCAGATTATGCGTACGTGTGTGTATCTGTTGTGTGTGTTGTCAGTCCAGTGGCTGTTATTCATCACGTCCCACATCAAGATAATGATCAAATTGTCTCTACCTGTCATTGAAGCTCTCACATCTGTCTCTCTTTTTCTCCCTCCCTCTCTCTACCCATCTCTCCCCTTTCTCCTCCTTTCCCCCCCGATTCTATCTCTCTTCCCACTTATCTCCCTCCCCCAAACTGTTGCCTTCCCTCCTTCTCTCCTTCTTTCTTTCATCCACACCACTTGTCCTCCTTTCTCTTCCTCATTCTCTTCCTCATCACATTTTCATAAACGCTCTTTATGCCATTCTTTCCGTCTTTCTCACCTTCCCCTCCTCATCTACTTTTCAAACCATCATACCGCTCTCTCTTTACTTCCTCCACTTTCTCCTATCTCCTCCCTGCCCTCAGATGGAACATCCTGGGCCTGCAGGGGGCGTTGCTGAGCCACTTTGTGGAGCCGGTGTACCTGCACAGCATGACCGTTGGCAGCCTGCGCCACATGGGCCATCTGGGCAGAGTTCTGAACCAGCGGCTAGAGCGCCTGGGCCCGCTGCCCGCCACGCACAGACGCAACCAGCCCCTGCTCAGCGGTATGACACAGACACAGACAGTCAGACATGTTTCAGTGTGACTTAGATGCATTACAGTTAGGAATACATCGACTCTGGGAAGTCTTCACACCAGAAAGTGAGTTGTATTTAAATGTTAGTATTCCTAACGTTAAGTTGTAGAAAAACAAGGACTAATGTCATTTAACTCTTTTAAAGCGTGGTGTAAATTCACCAGGAATAGACTGTAGCCTATCCGGTTAATTAAAAACACTTTTCAAATTCAGTAAACCAGGAATTCACAGCCTGGTTGATTGCATGTTTCTTGTTTGTTTTTTCTCCAGCTAAATTACAGACTATGCTTTCTATTCTCACCCTGCATTTAAACAGTGACATACCTTTATGTGCTTAATAAAAGCATCTCTATGTTTTCAGATGGGGCCATCCTATACAGAGGTCCCTGGGTCATATCTATACAGTATCTATTTTCAGAGGTTCCTTATAATAAGTATGTCAGCATCAGACCAAATCGCAACAGGTCACACATATAACACCCACACACACCCACACGCGCTTAACAAACTCATGTACCCCTGCTTCTCTACAGTTACATTGTGCCAGCCAGACAAGAAACCGCTAAGAAGTTGTCTGGCACGTCTGCCTCCAGGGCTCCGCTGAGACCCGAGGCTTCCGTTTGTAGTGAAGATGAATGCTGGAAGAGGATCTGAATGACACCCAACTCGTAGAAACGGCATCAACCATCACTTCAGATCTAGGCCAGCCAGAGTGGCTGAGCGACAGAGACGCACAGCGATGTAGGGCACATTTTGTTGCTAGGGATCATTGATAAGAACAAAGGCGGTGACAATCGCATACTAGGAGCCGCAAATTAAATCATCTCAAATGCACACAATGGATCAACCTGAATCTGATACATTCTCCATCTCTGCCACACTTTTATCAGGTTTCAAGTGTACTTCTTGAAGGGCATAGGAGCTCTTTGCGTTGCAGGGCTCAGCTCCGGGTAATTGGGTGCCATGAGGATGAATATTTTGCGAGGCCTATCCTCATCAAGATTGATAATTGTACTGAGTTGTCCTTGTTCAGGGGCTTTTTGAGTCGTTTGACTTGTCTTGTTTGTAGTTTTTGGTTTTAGATATTGCAAAATGCAGTTAATATTTGGAGAACTGTGGTCAGGTATGATCCATTTGTTCATCATTCATACTTATTTATAATATTAAGTTATTCACTCTAACTATAATAAACATCACAGTAAGTACATAGTTGGTTTAATGACAATATAGGCATTTTTCCCCCACCACTAATGCAAGAATGATGCTGCAGAATGTCCTTTACACTGTTTCTTAGTGTTGATGGTTCTCTGTGTTGATGAATGATATAGACATGCCCTTTACCTTCAGACATCCTCTTTACTCAAAACAGAGGTGGCCTCCTATGTCTCCTGCTCTGCCCTCCCCTCTGACACACTTCACAATGATGTGTGTTTTCCGTGTGTGTGTGTCCACGCATCCCAAACTGCCAGATCTTTGCACCTGCAGCACCTTGAGTAGCTCCAGTCTATTGAAGGGTAGAAGGGTGAAGGAAGGGGAGGACGATGGACAGACAGTGGAGATGGCCCTACACCAAATCAATGTAATCACAGCCCTTATCAGACAGCCATTCAATCTGAAGGGAGCTCGGACAGAGAGAGAGAGAGAGAGAGAGAGAGGCTGAGGGGAAGAGAGGGAGGAGGCAAGGCAGGAAGGGAAGAAAGAAAAAGAGAGCTTCGGTTGCATTCAGATGTCTGTGTGCGTATCCCCCCCCACCTCCTCTCATCTCCTCCTCCATCCTTTCACTGGCTCTGATGAGCTCCGCGGCTATTGTGTGTCCAGGGTTATTTAAAAGCAACCCCCCCCAGAGGAAATTCCCGGGGATCGCAGGGCCCGCTCTTATCGCACACAGCCAAAGCAGCTCCACCTGAACCCCGAGGGGCCAAACACATCGATGGACTGACTTGTCCTTCACTCTCGTCCTGCTGTTCACTCCCACCGCAGCGGGAACGGGAACTGTGGCAGGGCTTTGTCGTTTTGGGATAAGGAGAATCCGAACAGCAGTAGATAAAGGAGACATTAATAATTGGTTGTTCACCACTTTTGGAGTTTTGCACTTGATTGAGTGCACATGCTGCTCTGTTCACATATCACATATTCACAATTCAGATTTTCCCAGTGGCAACAGTCATTTTGTTCTGTGGTGTGAGATGTGGCTGCATGAGCTTAACATTAGAGGAGACTTGATTTGAACTTCAATGAGAGTTCAAAGGTAAACTTGAACATTGTTGGGCAAGTTACTTGAAAAACGTAAATCAATTACATATTACTAGTTGAAAAAGTAATTACATTACTATACTAATTACTCAACAGCAAATGTACTTAGTTACATTACTTGTTACTTTACAAAGGGGCCTTTAAACAGCAACAAATCCTCTACATCCACATATTCTGTACATAACACAGCAAACAAGTCAACCCTGTAAATTGTCAAAGTAACTGACTAGAGACTGAATTTCAAATTTTAACTTCTCATACTACTCGTTACTGAAAAAGTAAGCAAATTACTGTAATATGTTAAGTAATGCATTATATATCAAGAAGATAAGATTTCCAATCTAGTCCTATAATAACTCACAGAAAAGGACCATACTGTATATAAAGATGGACGACGCCTCTCCACTTCCTCTCACTGTACAAAAATGAAGCCGAAATATCCCGGATACGGGCGCTGCCATCTTGCGCTGGTGACGCCATTTGGAGCC
The DNA here is from genome assembly GCA_008360985.2 of Macquaria ambigua. NCBI lineage: Eukaryota > Metazoa > Chordata > Actinopteri > Centrarchiformes > Percichthyidae > Macquaria > Macquaria ambigua. The sequence continues at coordinate 25,039 of VMKM01002963.1, forward strand.
AGAGTCTGCGCAGTAGTGATCCGTATCAAGGTCCCATCCATACACCTGCCCGAACCAATCGTGAACACACACAAGTTCAATCATGACCTCACACCCCCTTTATATAGCATCAAATAACTAAATAAAACCAAACTGATCAGAAAAATGACCATACATACACCAGCATGATAAGAACTAGCTAAAATGACAGAAACCATCTTTAGAAAAAATGTATTTGACGTGTTCTTTGATTTTTCAGTATATATACAGTCTATGAAAAGAACAGGCAACCAGCACATGCAATCAGTGAAAAGACATTTGGTGTTTTGGGGGTTGATTGTTGAAAGTATCCATTGGCCTGATAGAACTATGTTGAAGAGCTGCACACCTGTTACACGGGAGAAAGTAGCTCTATATGTTATTGTATGTGTAACTGTTTGCTAGAAGCAGTTGGGGGGTTAAGTGCTGTTGAAGGTGTATAGAGATCACTCTTACCAAGTGTTTCAGGGATTTGAACCAGTCCATCTTTACACATACCTGTTGCTTCACTACTCCTCCTCTGCTGCTCCACCCCCAAATGCAGGATAGATGCCATGTGTACACATAAACACACAGGCTAGCCTGTATTGAGGCTCTACAGCAGCCTCAAATATTGAGCCGCGGGTATGTGTACTGTACAGTTATGAATCCCATAACCAAAGGCTCTAATTCTGCCTCTTTCATGTCTGCCAAACACTTCCCAGCAGAGAAATTGATCAAGTCTTCAATGAGGGAAAAATCAAATTGGCTATTACAGAAACAGTGGAGTCAAGTCCATTGAAGGGATGAAATGAGCCATGAATGGTGCGAGAGAAAGGAAAAAGGCAGGATGGATAGGAGGGTCTTTTGTTCAAAGAGGTGCGTCTCCACAAGAGAGAAGAGATGGGTAATAAGAGACTTGGAGGATTGTTACTGTGGCAGGCAATTCATTCCAGCTCCAAGGAGCTACAGAAAAGAAGAGCTGAGATTGGTGAATGGAAGAGTGAAGATGGAAAAATGAGTGTGGCAAGGAGGGAGATGATCTGCAGGCATGTATTGTGGTATTGTACATCAGGTATTGTACTATAACAAGCTGTCTGTCAGACGGTGAGATCAGAGGCAACTGTTGTTCACCCGCCGCACAGAATCTGTCTGCTGATTTTCTATGAAGGTACCTTTAACATTGCATGATATAATAAATAACTGGGTTGGAAGTCAAGGTGAAATCCAAGACAGCGATTCCTTTCTGAAGACAGATTTACAGATTTAGTGTGGATATAATGTTCAAGCAGCACTTAAATGTCAGATTTTGTTAGCCTAGATGCTACATGTAAAGTACGTCTCTGGCACTGTGACACATATTGCACCCGGCATTTCCTGCCGTTGAAGTATTGTTAGCAATAAGTAAAAAAGCACATCTGTGACAAAACACAATGCAACATATTGCACTGAAATTCATAGTAAACACTTTACATCAGACAGTTTCAGCTTTGATAATGTTCAGAGGAAGAGGTTACAGTATGTGCCACACTATTTCTATTAGTGAGCTTAAGAGATGCTGGTAGGCAGATTTTATTATCTTCGAACAGAGCCAAGCTAGCTCTTTCCCCGTTTCCAGTCTTTATGCTACACTAAGCTAACCAGCTGCTAGCTAGCTTCATACTTACCGTACAGACATGAGAGTGGTATTAATCTTATCATCTAACTCTCAGCAAGAGAGCAAATAAGCTTATTTCCGAAAATGTCGAACTATTCCTTTCATTTGTAGCTGTAAGAATTTATTTTACCCTTTTACAACCTTTTACAGCTAACAACAGTTGAAAATTAGCCTTTTGGCTAACACAGGCACAGTGACCAATTTGCATTGTCCCTGTCAAAAAAAATTGAAATATATGCCTCTTTTCCACTGTTGGAAACTTCTGGCAGGCCTTTCCTCACTCCATCTCCAAGCAGTATGTGGTTGAGCATTTTCTTCTGCTTCAGGCTATACACTTCAAACACGGAGTCACAACTTCTCCATTTGACTTACCCATTATACTGGGAAACAGAATCACTCGTGGTCGCCTCTCAAGGACATTTTTGCCCCGAGCCCTCATTCGTTTCTCACCCCACTGTCAGCTCCGTTTCGACCACAGGCCCGGCACCTCTGCCAACACCTGTGTTCTCCATGCAGACAGCTAATTCTCTACGTGGAACCTACGCCACATAAAACAGTAAAAGACGTATGTCCACTATGTGATACGACTTTTACTGATAAAAAAGACAAACATAACTTGATCATCGATGCTCTAGAGGTGAAGCCTACCTATACCGTGTAGGTGTAGGTTGAGAAGGGGAGAATTCCGACTGAAATAGTCAGCCAATGGCAGGCTTATACCTACAGCCTACTTCCTGTGAGTCAGACTACATGGAACCGAATGTGACTCACCTCCACTTCCCCTCCACCTCTGTCTCTCTTTCCTCGACTGGTCGCTTTGTGAGCTTTGCTAGCGCGGCTAATTATTTCAGAGAGAGAAGGTAGAGAGGGCGGGACGGAGAGACAGGCAGTCCAGTGTAGGGGAGGATTCATCTTTGTGACTGGAGATAACATTTACAGCGTACATAGCTGGCAACACTCAAACACTGTTAACTGCAGGAAGTCAAGAGCAGACAAGCACTCATACAAAGGCAGGAACACGTTGCTTATACGCTCAATAGCCCTCCTGTTCCCACCTCCCTCCCTCCCTCTCTGAGGGTATATCAAAGCTTCATATAAACAGCTGTGCAGTTTCAGGCCCAGGTTGACCTGGCTTTTTGCAGCGCTGCAAAACTTTATGTCTGCCATTAGCCTCAGGGAGAGGGTAAGGAAAGGGTGAAGGAAGGTTAATCGAAACAACAAAGTGGAGGTTTGAAAGGAAAATTGCAAATTTCCACTCAGATACTTGTCTGGGTTTTACTCACAAGTGCATTATATTTTGACACACTTTCATGAAACGTTTTGTTTTACACAATAAAGATAATTTGGATCACCTATGGGGGAATACCACCAGAATGTAATGGAGATTAAACCCACCTAAAGTCATTCTCTCTCCCCTGTGTTGTCCTCCCTGTAGGCCTGAGCAATGCCGAGTATCAGCAGCCGGGGAAGGCCTCATGTGTGAGCGTCAACTGGACGCTGGGTGATGCACAGATGGAGGTGGTCAACACGGCCACCGGACGGAGACGGGACTTAGGGACACCCTCGCGTCTCTGCAAGCACGTCCTGTTCACCCGCTGGAACCGACTGTACCGCAAGGTGAGAGCAAACATCCACAGGGAAGGTGAAGTCAGGGCAGAATGGGCTCAGGTAAACAGGGAGAGAGAATCTGTGAGAGAAATACTTCTGGTCAGTGGCTGAATTGTATTTGTATGTTGTGAAATACATAGACAGTGTTAGGTGACTGGCAGTTGGAGCACTTCTAAGACTTGGATAAGCATTAAACTCTATCATTTGAATCACAAAAGAAGTACAAAAAATGAGCATTAGAAAATATCTGGTTCCCTGATTGAAATGTTAAAGGTATTAGACTGTGTGCAGGAAAAACAAGCTCACAAGCTTCAAGAAACATGCAATCATGACCTTAAAGGTCTGTTGTGTGCACAAACTAAAGCAATATTTTGCTCTGTAGGAACCTGATAAAACATTCACCCATTTAAATTAGTTTACTTTCAGATTCAGGGTCAATTTTGGGTGAATTTTGCAACTGTGATGTGATGTTTTGTTCCCAATTGAAACAAAGAAGAATTCTGAATTTGCTACCGCTCTTATTTATGCCTTTGACTGACTTCTTCTCCATGGTAATGGTGGCTGAGGCTCATGGATATTGTAGTATTTAGAGCCATCTGCCATACCAAACTCACAAAATTTCTCAGAAACATAGCGGCCAGTTAAGAGGTGACAGGAAATGAGGGTGAGAGAGATGCAAGACCGGGCTCGAACCAGCAATGTTGTGGTTTATGGTCAGTGTCTTAACGCCCAAACTACGGAGGCAACTCCAGGTGACGCCCATGCTTCTCTCTTGAGAAACATTGAAGATATTACAAGAAATGGGAAATTACAGTGGTAGAAATACTGACTTAACCAGTGGCTCCTCGCACTCTATAGGCTTTTCTCACAGCAGATGTTTTGACTTTTGCGTTATGGTAGAAAAAGCACAGGTGTAACATTAATGATAGCTCTGTTCCAATTAAGAATACCAGCATGCATAACTAAATGGAATACAGCCATTATTTATATTACTAATTACAGTGTGCGTTGCTTGTTATGACATGTCGAAATATCTGCTATGAAAAGGTCCTAGTAATTTAAATGTTAATTAAAAACCACCCTCCACATTGTATCTTTTACTTGCTGGAAAAAATATTATGATGTACTATTTAATTAATATGAGCCGAAACAATAGTCAAATTTTGATATGAATAAATGTCTGCCTCACCGCTCTGCTCTACTTGCACTCCCTGTGAATGCTCCTCTGCTGGAAAGCAAGAGGCATTACTCTGTTGTTGTCAAAAACAATATGCAATCCTTTGCCATCACAAATGTAATACAGGAACATTAACTATAGAGATGCATGCCAACATCCACTCAGTCAAAAAGCACAGACACATGTATTAAAATCACAGAGCACTCCGGCTGCAGGTGAACGCTCTGTAGAGGATATGTGGAATTTCCTTTCTGCCGTAGATAAATTTGTTGGCCCGGCAACATCTGTTGTCTATGCGGCTTATCAAAAACTGGCAGCTCGGATCTTTAATGTCAGCACACAGACCCGCTGCACTTTCATTTCCAGTCTGAAACTTTATGTAACAGACACTGCCTGCATCGCCAAATGGCGGCTGTTAAAGCATAATGACTATGAAACCATAATTATTTGGAGAAGTACTCGAGGAGGCCCCCACCCTAAGTGCTCCCTGCGTGCCTTATATAAGGACCACGCAAGAGCAGTCTCACTAATCTCCAAAAGAAACTTTTACTCTCTCCCTCTCTCTCACCCACTTGTCTCTCCGCCGATCTTCATTGTTTCCCCTCGCAACAATAGGAATGCGCAAAAAGCACAGAGAATGTTCAATTGCTTGTGAAATTTAAATGGGGAGATTACACAGCTGTTGAAGCCCCCCCACCACCTCCCAACCCCACCCAAATGCATTTGTGCCGGCTCATTCGTTTTGTTTGGTCGCTCTTCTTCTTCTCTCTCGCCCCTCACGAAACCTTTAGCCTCTCTGCCCCAGCTTTTTTTCCTCTCGCTTAGTTTTTCCTTCCTATCTTCATGTCTGTCTCTGTGTCGCTTTTATCTGACTCCAAATTGCTCTCTCTCTCTGTCTGTCCTCTTCTCTTTCTCTCTTGCTCGCTCGCCCTCTTCAGTTGGGGATCCACGTGTCCGGCTCAGTGGACCGCCAGCTCATGTACTGCGAGGCCAAGATGGCGGCACGTCCTTACCAGACAGTGAAGCAGCAGTGGTTCAGATCTCTGCAGGAAACGGGCCTCGGTACCTGGGTGAAGAAACCACCAGAGCAGGAACAGTTCCTGCTGTCAGTCTGAGGCAGAGTGTGTGTGCGTGTGTGTGTGAGAGCGAGATAGAGAGTGTGTGTGTTTGTTAACCTTTATTTTTTTAGGGTAAGATGACCCCATGCTCTTTACCAACACCCTGCTTCACACCTTCATACCTGGACGTTTCCCAGTGCAACCTCTAAACTCAAGGCTATCACCACTGTGTGTGTGTGTGTGTGTGTGTGTGTGTGTGTGTGTGTGTGTGTGTGTGTGTGTGTGTGTGTGTGTCATTCTGGATGTGCCGCCCATCCACCCAATAGAAAGACAACAAGAGGAAGGTCAACTGGACTGAAAAGAGAATACATAAAAAAATGGACTCTTTCTTTGACTTGCCCTTCTTTAAACGCACAAACACACGTTTAAGCAAACACACACCTAAATACCCCCCTCTCCAGCTGTCAAGGAAGGGTGGGGTAACCTTGAGCAGAATGAAAGGCAGCCGCTATCTTGTCATCAGCTATTTCCGGGCCCCAAGGCTCCCGCTGAGGAGCAGAGCCACGGGGGAGAGAGCGAGAGAGAGACAGAGAAAGAGAAAAAGAGAGGGAGAGAGAGGTCCACGTCCAATTACCGGCCCTGTCAGGGTGACGGGTGATAGAGGAAGAGGAAGGGAAGCAATGGGAAGAGAAAGTGAGAGGAAAAAAAGAGGACAGACCATTGCTTCAGACGAGCCTGCCTCACCTTCCTTCTCTCATTTCTATCTTTGTCCTCCTCTGACTCACCCTTTGACTCCTCACTTCCTTCTCCTTTTGTCTTCATCTCTCCCTCCTTGCCCTCTTTCCATTTTCTTCCTTCCTCCACCTTTTTTTTCCCTCACTTCCTCTTTGTCACTCTCTCCTCTTTGCTTGCATCTACCCCTCTGCCCCTCCACCCCCTGCCTTTCAAGTGCGGCGGAGGTTAACACGACACAACGACAGGTTAATACACCCTCTTTTTTTTTTTTTCCTCCCGTCCTCTCCTCACTGGGTAGAGAGAAGGCTAGGTACATAAACGCAGCCATTACAGCTTGCCTAAGTACAGGTGGAGGTGAAGGGGAGTGGTTTCCTCTTTAACCCTCTCTTTCATACTAAATGTGTGTCCTTTCTCTTTCTGTCTTTTGACCTGGATGACCTCTATCATGGCCAGTTCCCGTACATCTGAATCGAAGCTTGTTGTCACCAATAAGACCGAGTTTTGGTGTTGACTCATTAGCGAGGCCTCGTTGACCTGACCGACTTGTGCTTTCTGTCTGTGGTCATGACCGCCCTGAACAGATAATACCCAAGGTGGCGAAAAGTTTTCTAAGCCCACCCCCCTCAGTATCAGCACTGGGGTCGACTTGAGGGATTTTATTTTTAAACGCCATTATCAACAGACTTAAACACACAACTGTTCATGTACAAATAAAAGATTAAAAATCAGCGAGGTAACTATGGACATCCCTGATCATTACCATGTACATTTGTACCTCACACTATTTTTATGTCTCTGCATATTTCATGATGTAAACACACACATCGTGTGTGATTTTTTTAATGCAGCTAAGTGTTGATATTCATGATGATCACGACTGTGTTGTTCTGTCATTGTTGTATTGTCTTCAAGGATTTTAGATGAGGCATCCAAACCGCCACCAGCATGGCTCAGTCAGCAGTAAAACCTAAGTAGTGAGAGTGACATCTAGTGGTGTTTTTCTGTTGTTGTTTTCCCATCCTGCTCCTACTGAGTCCATGTTCTGGCAGCATTATGTGCTCCAGTGAGAGTACAGTGTGCAATCAAATCGTTGACTGTCTAGCCGATTGAACTGTAGAATAAGACCTTCAGTGGAGATCAGTGTGTGAGGAAGATGTTTTGACACACGGGCAGATTTACACAAAAGCGAACTTGACCCACATGTGACCTTCACCTGCCTTCACATTCACTAGGCAAATTCTGACTAATTTAATAGGTCTTAATAAGTCTAGGATATTGGCCAATCAGTATCTGCAGAGCTGTAAATTTAATATTCTTTGCTTTTTGAAAGTTTTAAAGGCCCTGAAAACTTGGTTTCAAATCTTAAATATTTCTTCATGGCATTAATTATTCATAACTTAATAAGCAAAAGTTAAAGTTTGGTTAAACCATTCTTAGTGAACTTATTAAGAGTTTAAACTCTGCTAATCTGCTTCGTCACAGCTGTGTGGATGTGGTTTGTTCAGATTTGATTGACCAAACAACCCAACAACTGTGGTCAGATTCTGATTCAGTGTTCCTGAGTGGTTCACTGAAGTACTTGACTGCTGCCTTCAAATGAGCCTCGTGAGCTCATGGTTACAACATGTGAAGTCCTGTACACGATATGCTTGGCCTTCAAGTGGTAAAACACCGCTGCTGGGCAACGGCAACGTGGACGCCAAAAGACGTCCTTCTTCTTCACTTCTCTATACTCTATACGACTAAAATTATAATAGTATAATAATATAATAATTATAATATATTAACTTACCATCCACCGAATACCACCAAGAGGGGGGCGTTCATATGGACTCTTCTCGTAAACGCGGTAAACACGACCCCGTTTGAAGGCACCGATTGCCTTTTTCTAAATGAAGCCCCACCCACTTTCAAACCAGTGAGAAGAGTGCAGAGAAAACCATACGTACAGAAAACTCTCGTGAAATAACCAAAACTGTTCCAACCTTTTGCAGAAAATATTCTGTTCTTGTAAGACTTCATTACTCATAGTAAGAAGGTGATTGAGAAAACGGGGTCTTTAAATGATTTATTTGAAGGTAGCAAAGTGTCCCAGAGTTTCCCCTAACACTGAAAAGGTATGGTGGGTCGGTCTTTCAAAGATGACAGTACAAAAAATATTTTAGTATCTCTCGTTTCATTGGAGTTTTTATGTTCCATGATGGTCTGCATGCCATTTGAAAGGCTTTTTCATCATGACAAGAGTACAATTCTGGAAGACATTTACTTTTTATGGCAAAATATAAAGATATTGGTACAGTATATTATGTGCTAGTGACATAGCTGGATTAACCTCTTACGGGGACCTCGGGCTAAAATCTGCTCTAGGGCCCCTATTGACCACCCGCCACCTATACATCAGCAGCTTTATTATGCACCCAGAGACCAACTAGTACTTCTAGGTTGGAATAGTATCTGGCCCCAGATTTTATGCATGTCAGTTAGTTTGTGGTAATTTGATTAAACACAACTTTATTTTGAAAAATGCCCCATGTAAATGCAATATAAATTAAAATAATAAATATAAAATAAAATAATAAATAAAGACTAGATTTTGACACACAGCCACAAGACAAGGCATGAAAGTTCATAAAGCAAGACTTGCATTAGTTAATACTGAACTTTACTTTAACATATCACATTACCAAAACCTTGTTGACATACAGTGAACCTGGGACCTGAGGGGCCAGGGCCTGGTTGGTAATCCAGCCTTGGCCTGTGGCAGCTTTAATTTAAAAAACAAGTCAATTTTCAGCAACTCATATTGTCTGATTCTTTATTTACACCGTAACCAAGCGTCGAAATCCTGAATCTGCGTTCCCATGGCAGCCAAGATCAGACTTTGTGTAAATCTTGTCTGTGTGTATCAGAACAGAGAGTTAGTGTTTGTCTTTCATCAACAGGTGGTGCAGATGTTTATTGTTTGAGTGTTCATCATCATCAGCCTACAGTACATACGATACAGGTAACAACATTCCTCATTGCCTCACACCACGTTTCATAGTGGCTGTATTAGCCATGAAAACAGATTTATTTTGGGAGATAATAAATATAAGGCATGTCTGAATGGCAATATTGTATCTAAGAGTGTACATATGTAAAAAAGAAAATGTATAAAAGATGTTGACAGAGATGTGAAAGAGATCCTAAAATGTCTAATTATGATGTAAATTAAAGTATATGAAGAATTGCTGCTAAGGTCTGTAAATTGCACTTCAGTAACAAATAAGTGAATGTTTGTACTGTATATGTGAATAAAACCACAAAATCTTGTAATTTTAGCTTGTCTTGATAGTTCTTTGATTATTCAGATGTTGCCAATTGATAGAGAAGATTAAATGTATAATATTTAATCTGACTCATAACAAATAACACAAAAGTCAAATAATGAGCACTGATATTGGGCCATTTCCACTTTGTCAGCTTCATGATCACCTTTCTTTCACTGCTGGCCCTCAGGTGCATCCAGGCAAATATTAAAGAGGCCTCCCTCCTCCTGTCTCTCCCAGGGGAAATCCATGGGGAAATGGTTATCTCTGTTAGCCTCAGTGGCAGGTGTCATACAGACCGGCCACCAAATTAGCCTGGAGGCGGAATGAAGCGAGGAAGAAGGGGGGGGTTGAGGTATGCCTCCTCAGCAGCATCCACCCATCCCCCCTAAGGCCATGGAGTCGACTGTGTGCTCTACAATAAACATCATAATTGACAATTTGCTCCAGTGGCTGGTCACGGCCAGCCAGCTATAATCTAATGGACGAGGACAGAGAGGTAAAACTCCACAGAATATTCTTTCTCCCAGAGTCATGCTGTTTCTCAACGAAATCTAAGATCCATAACACAATAAGTATGACCCTATTTCAACATGTAGACTTGGACCAACATACAGTACTTGCATAGTGATGAGGCCTGCTTTTTGCAGTGGTCCAGCATCTTTAATATACCAAGACATTTTAAGAATGATCTAAAAATACCCCAACCTTCCACAAAGTAGATTTACTCAAGTACTATACTTAAGTACAAATATGTGGTAATTGTACTAACTTGAGTGTTTCCATTTTATCCTTCTTTATTCTTTTATTAATCTTTTGACCTTTTGGGTGAGGGTTGGGAAACAGTGGACAAAACTTACTAACTGGAGTTAAATCTACTTCCACCTCAACCAGCTAGAGCAGTAAAATACCACTTGCATTAATACATCAGTATTTACAATCTAATAGCCTATATAATAATATATCAGTTACACGGGTAATTTTTCTGCAGAACCAGTACGTTTACTTATTGTACATTTTGCTGATAATACTTCTGTACTTTTACTCAAATTTTTGAATGCAGGACTTTTACATATAATAGAGTGTAGAATTTCTACTTTTAAGTTAAGGGTCAGAATACTTCTTCCACCACTGCAATGCAGGTATGCTGCAGACACAGGTGTGTGGAATAAAGTGGCTAATGAGCTTAAGTAGCTCAATATCTAGAATGACAGCTTTTTAAGAGTTTTACAGACATTAGACATTGGTATGCACACATCCTCGAGGTTTTAATTTAATATACCTCTTGCTGGAGTAAAAATGGCAACATGCTACTTGAAGAGTGTGTTTATAATAACTTCAAACTCCAGTGGATCTTAGGTTAGATATTGACAACCAATACATCAGATCCAAACCCAGAATAGCCTTTTACCTAATATAGGCTTTGAAGATATTTAGACATGTCACAGCAGGAAACGTACAGGTGAATATAATAAAATTAATGATGGGCTGAATTCCATTTAGCTGCTTTGGTATCTGGGCCCTGGTAATGTACATGTCCCCAAATGTTAGTAAGCATATGTGTGAGAAATAAGTCTTTACATGCCTACTATTATGCAACAGTGTAGCCGTCATATAGCTTCCTTTAAGCCGGAGGACTACTTAGCAACAAAACTTTACACAAACTAAAAATATTAAGTGTCATATCAGCCATGGGTAAAAATAAAACGTCCCTGTTTGCACTCACTACAAATATTCATATACCTTATGGTTCCCCTCTCATTAACACTAGGCATCATTATTCCAAGCTACCAGATTTACATCCAGATGAATAAAGTGTTATTTCAAAACGATACATATCTTATTGAACTGAATAAAAAGGTGAGAGGGGTATGTGTTAAATAAGATGGGAAAGAGACATGAGGGACTGGAAAAAGAAAATCACACGTTTTTATTGGAAAGTGTCAGAGAGCACGTACCCGTCACAATAAAGTATGCAAAGTAGATCACATAATGAAGTTTGAAGTGAATATGATTCACTAGAATGAAGTGAAGCCTATCCACTTTTTTACCCCTCCAATCTGGCAAGCAGTAATTTAATGTATCAATCCAAAATCATATTTCCTCCCGAGTTAGAATTCATATGTGGGGCGCAAATCGGACTTGCCTTTCTACCTGCAGATTAAAACGACATTGATATCAGTGGGCGTGAGATTGAGTTCCCTGAGTGAAACAGGAATAAAAATCCTATCTGCACTGTGTAGTGGAACACAATTAGTTATTTAACAAGCATTTGGAAAAGTGCATTGATGCTCAGATGGATACGGCTAATGCACCGTTTTCAATGCAATGGTAAGGCATTTCAATACGTTTATTACATTTCTAGGTTCACACTAATTCAAAAATTCCATCCAGACTCTATTGTTGGTGGAAACAGCAGTAAAGTGTGTAGTCTGAAGCCAACTTTTGGGTAAGTTATGCATACCTATGTACACTGAGCTACATCTACACCAGTCACACAAGTACATAAAATCATTTTATGGGATTTACAGCACTGAAATAAGTTAAACATGTGAAGATCAAAAACTACAGCATGACTTTGTGTTCAGGATATTGCACAAGTGTAACAAATAAATTCCCGTCAAGCCCAATTCTAGTTATAATTCTCAAACTGAGATTCAGTGTGTATTTCAAGTCATAATCACTGATTTCCAAGACAGGAAATGGGCTTCACTGGAAACATAGAGGAGCTGGGTTATTGCTTCTATATTTGGATAAAGAGTGCCTCTCACAGACTGAAAAAGCGCCATCTACAACAAAAGGTGCAAGAGGTCATACAAGGCTAAGGGTTCAATGCAAAGTACAGCTTCATATTGACAGGCTGTTACTGAAGCACAGAAATGACCAGTAACCAACAAGTTCACTTAGGGACGACACATTACAGCAACACAGGGCTCTGAGTTGGCAACAGGCTGAAGAGGATGGGTCTGTATTTCACTGACACCACGGAAATATGGGTGCATATTATGGCTAAAAGTAGTGACACCTAAACCTGCGACATATAGGAAATAATAGATTCTGATCATGTTGAACACGTCCCATTCACAGACCTACAAAAGATTTGTGAACAACAGAAGTGCAGTCGTTTCCCCATTATTGCTATGCTCTACACACTTAGCATTCTGACAGAGAGGCAGAATAGAGCAATATTTTAAAAAATGAAATCCTACTGTAAACATGGAACAAGGCAGAGCTACAGTAGCAGTTTGAAATATTGACAACAAAATCTGGAAATACGGAGGCTGGCTGTGAATTGAAAGCATCAAAGGTAACAGGCAAAGACTCAAATCTGGATCAGTGAAAGCTTTCGGACAGGACAGCGGATCCTGTCTGAAACATTTTAAGACAACTGAATGACTCGGCAGCCTGCACGCTGCACAGGTGATCTGGCAGGCCTATGATATGTTTTGCTCCATGATAAGAAATATTATGTGTGTAACTAAAAGGATAAAAACATTTCACAGAACCACGTTACCTCTGCCAAACTCCACCCTCAAAAGGTAGATAACTGTAAGACACTTAATCCATGAACTAGCAACAACCTGCAACACAGGTCACTTAATCAGGCAGGCCACAACATAATATATACATAACCTCTTTATAGCCTATTCTACAAACTCTCCTGGCCTTCTAATTGTTCTCTCACACACCTTTACAAATAACATTCGCAAACCGAGTTTATCTACATGCAACCATTCAGCAGTAACTAAACAACAGTGATGTGAACAGCAGCCTATGACTGTGGAGTCAAATATATACTTTTATACTTTAAAACAGAAAAAGGCTTGGAATGAAGGGATCAGCATGTCACAATTCACAATTCATGCTAAATAAGTGAAAGGGTCAAATCCAGGAGAGCAGCTCTGTGGCCTCGTACACTTTAAAATGTTGGAGCCATGTTGGTCACTTAACACCAGGAGATGTTCTGCAGGTTTCAACTGCAGATGTATACAATAAATGACAAGAGTTATACATCTGGGGAATATGCTCTTGCCAATCAATGTAAATAGGTCCATCCTCAAAACCAACAGTAAGTGTAATAATGAACAATGTTTTTCACACATTCCAGCAGCTAGAAATCAGTGAAAGACATGACAACTAAAATGCTTTGCAGGGTAAACACTTCAAACATTCTAGCATGTGCGAGGCCACAGATTACAGTGTTTATGAGTACCGTCTCCTACTTTACTGTGTGTTTCTGTTGTGTGTGTGTTTGTGTGTCAGTAGGGATCACTTCTCCTGCAGCAGGGCTGGGATGTTGATGTTCCAGCCGATGGCCTGTCGGTCGAAGCCGCAGGTGAACAGGTTGCACGACTGGTTCTCTTCGTTCCACGCTGTACAACACACCATTCGCCTGTGACCCTGCGCACACACACACATTTAAAATTTTAGTTTTAACGATGCTGGATGACAGATGAAACGCACATCTTCCCATCCACTTTGCTCCCGTCCTTACCATTCGGTTGCTGCGCGGAAGTCTGGCCAGCCTCACTCCACTCATGTCAAACAGTCGGACTTGTCGATTGTCGTGTGGCAGAGCGATGATCCTCTGGTTGGCAGAGACGCTTATCCTGAAAGATCAAATTAAGTTCACTTTGGATCTGGGCCAGATTTTGTTAATACTTCTACGTAAACTCTCCTAAATGCTCCTGTACAACTGCAGTCTGGATTTTTATTCTACAGCATGTAGAATACTGCTGGGTGTATAATTCAGCACTAGATTTACAAAAATATCTCAAACACACCTTCATTTCGCACCTTTTCACGTTCTAGTTTGCACGCAACTCCATATACAGTGCATCAAATCCGGGTTTTTCATTGATGGATAGCACTGATCAACTAATATTTGATGTATGATATACAAACAATATTGCCTTCACTTCACTCACCGATTCTGCAATGACCATATTTGTCGACAGAGAATAAAAACAAAATAAAGACTTCTTGCTGCAACAAATGCACCCACAAAGCCTGGCTCTCATACAGTTACGCCTTCTTTCACCTACCTGTTCACAGCTGAGTCAGTGCGAATGGTTGCTATAGGCGACCTCATGTTCTTCAAATCCCACACCTTGACGGTGCGGTCGTCACTCCCTGAAACCACGTTGTCGCCCACCGTGAACACTGCAGACGTCACCGTGCTACAAAAGATGGACAAACAGACACACAAAAAGAGGTCAGTTGTTACACAAAGAATGTAATACTCTCCCCTTGTGTGTTCAAAGTGGAATCAAAAGTGGATCATTTTTACGAGATTCACGCTGTACTCCACGATCCCATTTAAGTGCAGTGAAAAGAGTTGACAGGAAAGTACAGCAAACGCGCTTCCAATTCCTTCAATTCAGGAAAAGGAAGAAAGTTTCAGGAGTTATTGCTTATTTATAGCCAGTCTAGTCACCCTCTCCCACAGACGCTGTAATTACTCATACACCTAAAACATGAGACAGATCCACACATGCGTCACAGTGATATGTCGAGATACATTATGAGCATTGACACCACTGGAACCTAGAGAGGGTGCATCAGGTACAACATCAGAAAGTTAACACTGCGTGGTTCTTGATTTAAAATGCGATTCTCCATTTTGAAACATTACAAGGTAACACCTTCCCACTCTTTCCCACACAGAATCACACTCGTGCTGCGAATTCCTGTCACATAGGTGCAGCTGCCAGAACAATTTGATGGGTTAAATAATGACTTGAAAGTGTTCACACCGTCAAATGCATTGGAGCTGTCGAGGCGCCGTGAGAGACTGTTTCCGCTTCGCTCTCTACAGCTTACACACATTTACAGTGAGTCTCATGTACTCTGTAAGCTTTTCACTCCATGATCATGTTCAACAAACCACATATATTAGGTGTATTCTGCCATGCTACCTAAAGAATGTGATCAAAAAATGATTTATGGGAGAAATAAGGGTTCCCAGCTACCTTGATATGATATTACAGTGGTAGCTATATTTTAATATCTCTGGGTGTATTAGACATGGTTCTCAATCTTTATATAGTTACACTTTTTTTTTTATATAATAAACATACAACCACTTATCCATTAATTTTAGCTAACTATATAAACTATTTATCCATTACTTTTAGATATATCAACTGTTTATCCATTACTTTAACTATTTCTACCATTTAACCTTTACTTTTATCTATTTCAAGATCTCTGCTCGCTTGCTGACTAGTTTTCACACACTCAATTGCAATCGCAAAGTCTAATGCAAGTGTGGTGACTTCAGCCGCTCATACCAGGAGATAACTGATAGATAGGATAAAAAGATAAATTACCCCAAATACACAATATATTTTGCTACATCATATCATCAGCTATGTTAGGCACATTGGAGGCAGAAATGTTCTTTTATATGCATACAGCATCGCCCTCCTCCCACGGCCTTTATCCAACCAGCCGTGATACACTGCTCCACATGACAGCACTAAGGTCAGGTATAGCTATTCATTTAATAGACATTTAATATTTCCAATCTATTACTGTATGTCAGTTGCTCCTGTGAGGGTTTTTTTCTTCCTCCCTCCCTTCTGTTCCTGTTCATTCATGGAGCGAAGTTTTTAAAAAAAGAGCTCCAATTCTTGATTAAGATTAGCGTTGAGTAGTGTCCTTTCACACACACAAGCATTGTCTAGAGTTCCGCATCTAGTTTTTCTTTCTAAAACTGGCTTCCCTCTTAATTCAAATTGACATGGCATTAAGGGCTAATTAGGGGACTAAACTTGGTCCTATTAGAGAGGCCGAGGCTCAAGGAAACTGCTGTATCGTTACAGGCACCTTCTGACACTGCAGGGTACAGCCCACCTGGGAATACAAGAAGTAGAGATAGACAGAGAGAAGGAAAGATAGGAGGTGTGCTAGGTGGGAGGTGTGTGGGGAGCGTAATCAGACAAGGTAATTGATTAAAAGGTTGATTAAGGTTAAAGGGTTTTTAGAATGGGTGGTGAGGAGGGAGGGGAGTATTCAGTGTTACTTAATGGCATCTCTGCAGTGTGTCTGACAGCCAAGGTCAAGACTCCTTGTGATCGGAGACTTAGAGAGTTGGGAAGGAAGAGAAAGAGAGAGACATACAGAGGGAACCAGGGGACCTCTGCAGTCGGAGAAGTTAAGGTGAGCTAAATGTCTCCCTAACCATGAAGCCCAAAGGTCCCTTGGCCTCGTAAAGGTAACAATTGCGGCGTGGTTTCAACATTTCAAGAACTCCCCGAAAGATGAGGAGACATCCTATCTCCATTTGTAGTTCCAGTTTTCCTCCCCAAACGTTTTCGGCTAACAGCTAACATTGAGGTTATGTTAGAATGTAAGTGTTACAGTACCCACGTCACATCTGTAGTTTAAGCCTCTACAATGAAACAAAAGTTTTATTTCACAGACTATACAGATTTTGAGCAATTATGGCTTAATATCGCCCCCTTTGTCTTTACTAAGGCAAAAGCTCACTCAGTTTCACACCCTTCAAATGAAAATAATCACTCATAATCCATAGCTCATTGCCTCACAACAGTGTATGCATTTCAGGTTGCTCAAATTAATGAATACAACTATCTTTAGTTAACTCAGTGATGAAATGCTGTGGCCAGACAGGAGAATTTATTTGTACAACAGTTCCTAATTAAATGAATCCTCTGTATTGAGACATTTGTCCTTACTGAATTCAATGTGTGACATAGTAGGACTCTGATTGAATATGATAAGAAAGACCTGAGAAATAAAATACAGCACGTGTAGACACATCAAGAGAAAACAACTGCTGTGATATGGAGGATGTTATTGATAGTATATCTGAGGTGTGTAAATATGTGCTACTTTAAAAAAAAAAAAAAAACAAAGCTTAATGGATATCACTCCCTTGGGCCGCACCCAAACCCGTAGCTGGAGGCTTGCCCACTGCAGGTATCACCATATTTTCCCTATCTGAACCCAACATGAAGGAGTCTGTCCATCATGAGTTGTGGGTTTTTTGTTGCTTTTTTCTCCTTGTTGAGTCCTTTAAATGTTTATGTTAACTTTCCTTTCACTGTTTGAGAAGGGCTGTCACCTCCAACGTGCCAATCTCTACAGAGTTACACACAGGCACCGACTCTTTAGAGCCTAGAGGCACTGATGTCAATTTCAGTATTTTACATTACTGTAACTGTAAGCAACTTTCTGTGGAAAGGTGCACACTGGCAGTGAGACCCTTGAATGCATAACTTGTACCTCTCATACCTTTCAGTTGGGGATGTTTGACTTTACTCTTTGGGTTAGCGTATGTAAGTATCAATAATCTGTTTATACAGGCCTTTTGTGGGACAAATGAAGTTCTATTCTGCACAGTAGGAACTGGTGTGATGATAGCGTTATTCTAAAAATGTTAAGGGTTTCAGAAAATGTACTTAATAAACTGAGAGAAAATACTGTACACATATCCAACAAGGGAAAAAATAGCACAACTCAGTGTAATTTGAGGAAACACTGGTAAACAACTTACAATAAAGCAAAATAAAAAAGAGATTGCAGGCAAGAACCAAAAACTCATCACAGTAGGACTGTTTTTTACCATGTCTTAATGCTACATTTCCTAACTGGTTGTTATTTCTTTCTTTGTCATACATAAATCTGCTAGGTAAACTGGAGTGCTTTTTTCTGTGATTCTTATCCTCTTTCCTAATGAGTGCTTTTACTGATTGATGTATGAATTTATGAAAATATCAAGGAATATTACAATGTATTCATTGTAAATGGATGAGAGTGTAAGCCAAATGCCTAAAAGGTAAAATGTAAATGAAACAATTCAGGTACAGACAACTAAGAGGTTTTAGAGCACTTTGTTATTTTGCTGTGCTGCAGCAAAACTGACAGTTGCTGAGAACCTGGTAAGTGCTGGTGTATTCCTCCAGAGACAGGATGTCAAATATGCATACAGACCCACCCCCCCCACCCCGTGCATTTCTATCAACCGCAATCAAATGTCTCCGAAAGCCGTTGATGGCAGGAGAGACAAACGTGACATGGCATTCCGTTTGTAGAGCAAGTCCGCTGTCACTTTTCGTTTGCTCTCGGCCGTTTTGTTAGCTCACGTGCAGTTGTCATTACTCAGCAATTATGGCGGAGGGGTGGGATAGAGGGGGTATGCCGCACTTTTAGCCGCCGCGGTTCACTGTCAGGAAGTGTTAGCTGTAATTGCCAGTGAAGACGATGCAAACGAGAGGCTGTCTTCCCTCCAGCTCTCAACCTCTTCTGCCTATTAAACCGTTCGCTCTCCGCTCCTCTGCTGTTTCCACAGGAGGGTTTGTGGCGGTTATGCCGTTCATGCCACGTCGTTATGCCATATCGGAGATTCTGGAAAATTAGCCGGAGAAATGGCAGGGAGATACCAAGCTGCTATTGTTGTAGGATCTGGTTAAAACAAAAAATGCTCACAAATTGGAAAGTGGAAGAAGCATGGGGATGAGTAAACTGCATGTATTTGGGTGACTGCTGATGCGACCTTTCACCCCTAACCCAAACACACACAAACATATAGTCAACAGTATTCCACACAACACTTTTCTCCTATCCAACTCACCCTTGTCCTGTCCTCATCTCTCTCCCCCTCTCACACACTAGAGCTGAAACCAGTAGCCAATTAATTGATTAATAATAACTACATTAATTCATTAGTCGATCAACAGGGAAAATAATTAACTATTTTGATAATCAATTCATTAATTAAAGTCACTTTTTAAGCAAAAATTCACTGGCTACAGCTTTAGTTTTAGTTCAAAATGTAAATATTTGCTGGTATAACAATAAACTCATCTATGGGTTTTCAACTTTGGGTTGAAGACATCTGAAGATGTCACCTTGGACACAAATGTGGACATTTTTAACTATTTCATGACATTTTTAGAGCAAATTATCAATTCATTAATTGAGAAAATAATCATTAGATAACAACAACAATTGTTAGTTGCGGCCCTATCTCACACACACACACACACACGTCATGTCCAGAAAACCATGCATGCCCAGTGTCCAACTGCATGACTGCTAATACAAAATGACACTGAACAATATATGAGGAGCTGTTTTAATGTAAAATATTATGTTTATGGCACAAAATGATTGATGATTAATCGTCAATGATTATTTTATCTTTAAGCAAACAATGCCAAACATTTAAAAGTTCTCAAATGTGAGAATTTGCTGCTTTTCCTTGTCTTACATTATAGTAAACTAAATATGTTTGACCACCGTGACCAACTGATCGATAAATCAAAAAAATAAATCAGCAGATTAATCAATAATGAAAACAATCATTAGTTGCAGCCTTAGATGTAAAAGCTTCCAAATTAACAAGTTCAAGTTTGGTTACTCATTACCTCCTCACTCAAACTTCAAGTGTCTAGTGGCAGCACTACTCTTACTCAAGAATACTGCAGTAAACAGCTTCTAAACGTTTATTCAGCCCTTATTTAAAAAACATTTTTATCTGATTTCAGGCCCGACAGCAGGCTGTGTAAGTCTGCTGCTTTAAATGCACCACAGAAGGACAAGTAAGGAAGTGTTCACTTTAAAGACCATCGATGGCCATTTGGGAAGGAAAGAAGAATGGAGGGAAGGGAAGAAAAGGAGGAGGGCTGTCGTTAACTGTGAAACACTGGTGCTTAATCTCATTACACCAATTGTCTATGGGAGAGAATTAGAGTGGGATCTGCAGGAATTATACATGTTAGGGTCGTACATAATGAGCTCTATGTAATCTCCCCACTTGCAATCAAAGGCTGCCAGAGAGCACCAGCCAGCCAGCACACACATGTAGACACACACATAAACACATACACACACTCCTCTTACGCCTTTTAAAGAGCGCTGCCATTGAAAGCCACAGACAAGCCTGACAGGCATCGTTTCGAAATGAGCGGCTGCAATTGAGCGTTAACAGCAAGCGGAGTGCCAAATTACACAGAGTGGGGGATTAACGCAGAAACGGACAGATAAATGAACAGGAGAGTGAGGGATAGAGAGAGGTAGGAAAAGAAAGAGAAGCAAACTGTCGAAGTGAGGAGAAGTGCTCAGTAATGAATGAGAGGCAAGTGGAGGATTTGGCTTAGAGCAAAAGGGTCTGTAAATTAATGTGGCACTGTAAAAGAAAAAAAGGGGGAAAAAAGCAAAAAGTGCTGGAGGGGATTGACAGACCACAGAGATGTTACAGCGCCACCCTGTGGGAGAAATAAAGCAACTAGCCATCACTCAAACTGCTGAAACTTTTAAGTATCAATTAACGAGGTCTGAACCAGGCCTGAGCAGTGTGTGTGTGTGTGTGTGTGTGTGTGTGTGTGTGTGTGTGTGTGTGTGTGTGTGTGAGAGAGAGAGAGAAACAGACTTACTCAGTGTGTCCCTGGAAAACGTTGACAGAGTGGATGGACGGGTCTCTAAAGTCCCACAGTCTGAAGGTGGTGTCTCTGGATGAAGTGACCACCAGCCGCTGGGTAGGGTGGGTACAGCAGTGGGTCAGCTCCTGGTCATGTCCTGCATACACACACACACACACACAATAGTAAACATACTAAACTCCTTAGGTTTGTACATCATTAAAGGATTTTCATAGACACATGGTTGCTACAGTGAGAGAGTAACAAGAGCATGTCAGTCTGAACTCAATTTAATTTTGTGCGACCAAATAAACAGCAGGTTATGTTCCACAGATTTGTCTAAAGGAATAGTTCCACATTTTGAAAAATACGCTTATTCAGTTAAATTCAATGTATATAATGTAAATGTATACATTTTGAACAGTGTACCATATACTGTATGCTGTACCTGTATTCGCTACCTTCTGTATGCTGCCAGCAGCTGGTTAGCTTAGCTTAGCACAAATCGGGAAACCAGCTAACCTGTAACAAAATCCACCTACCAGCAGAGACCAGTCCAGGAAGTTACTGCCCCTGGCCAAGAAAAGGTCTGGCACATATAACCAGTGTCATTAATATACTTCTGTTTTGTACGGATTAAACAAACGAGCTATAACATGTTAATTGTTGAGTTTAAGAGTTGCTGGTAGGTGGATTTCTTTTACCTTTGTACAGAGCCAGGCTAGCTGTTTCCCCCTCTCTCCAGTATTTGTGCTAAGCTAAGCTAACTAGCTGCTGGCTGTATCTTCATATTTAGCCTTCAGGCATGCGAGTGGTATCGATCTCCTTATCTAGCTCTAAGCAAGAAAGGCTACAGGTGTATTTCATTTAAAGTGTTGAAAATAATGATGCAACATTGTTTAAAGTGTCAGAAGAGGCACACAATGACCAACTCGACTACATTTATTTCATTGTGTAGTCACACTAAGTAGAGGAAACAGTGGTTTCTTCCTGTTTAGTTTGGGAACCAAAAAAAAAGCCAATTTTGTTCACAACTGCTCCATAAAATGAACAAGCAGCCCATTTCGTCTTCCATTTAAGCTCAGTTACTCGTTACCTCTTACTGAATGCTACAAAAAGAGGTAAATGTGGGCACCTTTTTATATAATCATTTAGCAACAAAACGTGCTACCAAAAACTAGAAAAAAGATTTATTATGTTTTTTCAGGAACTTCAAACCATGTTCACTTCAAATGTTTGGGTGAGATAAAACAATGGGCTAACTTGCTTTGTGCTGGTGTTCATTTGGAAGTGACCTGTAACTTAGTACCGGAACATATGTAATTGAATGACATGAAAACATGACATGATAAATATATATATAAAAAACTTAAAATAAACTCCAAATGTATATATACCAGAAGACGAAGATAACAGACACCATATTGTGCTATACTATGATATAATGTGTCAGTCAGTTTACATACCAGTGAGTGTGTGAACCAGCTCAGACGTCTCCACCTCATACAGGTTGGCGGCACGATCCCAGGAAGCTGTCACCACTTGTCGGCCTCCCACCAACCAATCAGCTGCGATCACTACACCCTGGTGGCTCTTCAGGGTTGCTGTAGCGACCCGGACGGTGGGGACCTCGCAAGGGCCCTCGCCATCCACCTCGCCTTCTTCTCTGTCTGACGAGTCCTGGTCGTCATCACATGGAGCCTAAGAGTGGACAAAGAAGGACAAATAAAGGGACCTATTTATAAATGTACTTAATACATTTAATAAATCCTTTGACAGGAATACACCTCTGAAAACTCCATGACATCCCAGGATACTCCAGTATCAACTCTGGGCAGAGAACAGTACAAAGCTAACTCACACTGACATCTGGTGGTGGCTGGGGGGCAGGAAGCTGCACCATGTAGCGCCAGATGTGAGCCGTCTGGTCCCCAGAGGCTGTGGAAACATAAGTACATGTCAACAAACACACAGCACATTCAGATCTACAGAAAATGAACTGCTGGAGACAACAGAGGCAGGGAGAAGATGGTGTAATAGTCATGGAGAGAATTAACATGTCACAAATATTAAATGTGGCTAATTCAGCAAAATAAACACATGCACATTTAAATACATACCAGTGAGGGCCATCTGCTCAGTGGGGTGGAACTTGATGGAGTTGACTGTGGGCAACAGAACAATGATGAGACGTGTACATATGTTACATCAAGTATTTCTATTTAACAAGCCAAATGAGCAAATGTTGACTGTTTTATCTGGCAGTAACTTACAGCGTAAGTTTTAGACATGAACCAGCCAGTGTTTAACAAAAAGAGATATGACATGACAGAAGTTGCTGCATAAATTGTCATTATATCCATTTATTTAACACTATTTGGTAGCTTGAATTACGAACATTTAACTGAACCAATTCCTACTGATGAAAATATTAACAAATGTTAACCTTAACATACAAAGTATGACTGCTGTACAGGCTAATCTCATCATGCACTTTGACATGTCTGCATGGTTGTGGACAGTTTCAAGTTTCTTATGAATTATTACCTGATCCTGCATGGCCAGCATACCTAAGCAGGCATTTCCCAGTCTCTATACTCCACAGCAGAGCGGAGTGATCTGAAGGGACAGCAGGGGTGGACACCATGAAGACATTCACAATTTTCTATAGTAATTAGGTAATGATTTAACATTGTAATGTAGTGTATTTACATAGTGGGCTATCTGGGAAGATTTAGTGAGACATTTTATGGTGACATAATTGCATTTTTTGCTAATTTGACAATGATATAATGATGTAAACACTGCATGCAGCACCTTTAGTTTTAATTATTCTTACTGAAAACCACTATGTTGCATGTACTTTAGGCTGTGTATATACAACAATGCTGTGGTGATTGACATATTTAAATAGTGAGTAAAGTGACTTGGTGTACCTGCAGAGGCAGTGCCCAGGACCACCGGCTGAGTTCGGGTGATGCTGAGGTCCCAGATCCCGTCCCGGTGGCCCACATACTCCTTGAGCAGCTGGCACAAAGCCCGTGACCCTGTGGTGGCTTTGAAACTGGACACAATCTGAGCAGGGAGGTAGCCATGATGGAAAAAAAAGACAGGGGGATGAGCATTCCTCCTGGTGCTGTACCAAAGTTAAACCAAACGCAGTGTTAAATTAGAGGACTACAGGTGCACCAATACAAAGTTTTCAGAACTGATGGGAATGCTGATTACTTGACAAAATGGGCTGATATAAATACCTGCATATGTACGACTCAACTTACAACCACTCATGCCTTACTACATGGTCTACTATGGCACAGTTACAGAAACAAATGTATCAATTGGGTTTATAATTTGTGTTTGATACATGATAGTAATATAATTGAACTCTGGCTACGTAACCAAACCATAGACTACAAGATGTAAAAGTAGCTTTTCCTTTTTTACAGACATCACACAGCTTTGGGCTTAACTCTTTTAACTTTCTGGTATCGCCAAGCTGGCTCACTTTTAATCGCACGGCTAACCTGAGCAGCTTCAGAGCATCTGTCCACAGCCTGACAGCTCTCTGGAAAAACGTAGTTATCATTCCTTCAGGATCCTGACTCGGACATACATTTACAACTAAGTGGCAATAGAGACATTTTTATAGATCAGCAGAATCATTTTGCTTTCAGAGTTAATTATGTCAGAGACAGTGTCCACTCTGGGTTTAAAACAAACAGAGAGATAGTTTTCCACAGACTACTGAATGGCAATTATAGCTGCATATTAATTGTGCACACTGTCAATCGGCTTAGTTCATTATAAATGCAACATTTCAGCATTATCAGATATTAATTTCTTTTCTTCAGCCATTTTCGCGACTATCAGTACTTTTCCTCTCTGTTTTAACAGTGAATCACTTATTAATTGTTGAGTATATTCATAATTCATAATAGTTTGTTTATCATGAGATAAAAAAATACATGGAAGGATAATTCATGTATATTCCACAGTGATATTTTGATGATTTTTTTTTTGTCCATATTCACTGTAGACGACTGAAAATGCTAAATGCTACAGGTTCTTAGTCTATTCTACTTGTGTCATCATGTTGTATATATGTAACCTCACTGTAAACCATCAATGTTAGGCTCAGTGAAGCCAGGTAACCCACAGAGAGCCAGGCTACGTTGAACTGGCTTTGTGATACAGGCCCCTAGAATGGTAGCCTGCAAAAGCAAAGTGTGTGTGTGTCTATCCTGTAAAAAGCACTGTTCCCATATCAGAGGATGTGTCTGCAACTTAACTCAAATTGCATTAAACTGTGTCACTAGAGTATTAATATCAAGACTGTTTGTATGCCAATGCAAGTATCAACGTAAGGAAGATGGATCATCACTGTGCGCTTATACTTGTGGTGCACCTCTAAAAATATCTAGTGGTCTTGTTACACATGGCCTTTAGTCACTGCAGGCTTCCAGGTGAACAAATTACAGGGTGAATTGTAGTTTCAGTTGTCACAGAGCATGTACTGTGCATGCTGCTGCAAGCAGACGGCTGACCCCACAGCAATAAGCTTAGATCATTGGTAGTCATTAGATGCAGCAGCAAAGCATCTGGTTCACTTGTGTCAGACTGTGTTAATGTATGCTCCCATTCTGTCTGGTGAGAACACAATTTGTTTCATGTCACTGAAACACAATGAGCAACAAGAAAACAAGCCCATTCCAGTCAAGGTAAACTGAGGATATAGTTAGTGCAGATCATTAGTTTCCCGTCCCGTTACTCTTAACAAAATTAGTTTCTGGTCATGTTTCTTAGCCAGCTGATAGGTTAGCTGTATATTATATAGCAGCTAGTTCTGTCTTGATGTTAATGTATGAAGTCCTCCCTTGACCCTTTTCTAAATTTCAAATCAGAAGAGGACTGTGTCTCACTCTTCATCTAGCTCAGACTTTGGCTGCATTGAGATTGTTTCTTTGCTTTAAGAAAGGCAATGTCGAGGAATCATTTTAGGTTAAGTGGAAAATAAGAGAATGGGGAAGAGAAGTTCAAAGACACATTTGAAAGCCATACTATACTTAAGTAAAACATTTTCAATATTGGTACTTATATCATTATAGGTCTCTACACTTACATTTATTTTTAGAGGCACTAAATGTAACCCTAATTGAAAAGATTTAGGGGCACAGTTATTTATTTTACACACACACACACACACACACACACACACACACACATATATATACATATATATATATACATACATATATATATATACATACATATATATACATACATATATATACATATATATATACATACATATATATACATATATATATACATACATATATATACATACATAT